>JBBBDQ010029918.1:0-80000 GCA_037127315.1 Ascarosepion bandense
AAAGACTGACGAAATGACGAAACATAAGAATTTTGGGCGAGAACGTGTTTTTTACATGGTCCGAGAAATATTCAGTGCAGTCTTTTATATATATATATATATATATATATATATATATATATATATATATATATATTCTTTTTTCTAATCATATACTGTTAAATATAAGAGACAATGAATGTCTATTATGTTTAATCATGAGCCGTTTTAAACATCGTATTTTGGCGTTAATCTCAGGTAAAAATAAAGACAAAAATTCTCCAACATTTGTATAATTTTTTATGAAGTTGGTTCTAAGCTTTCATCACGCGGTGTGGCGTCATAGAACCGCATTACAAGTTTACGAACTGCGTTTGCTATTTGGTAACTGTTATCGTTGCTAAGCAAAGTTTTATGTCAGCACAAGTTAAAATCGTCTTTGAGGGTGGATGCTTTTATATTAACATCCTTGTAACCTCTCTGAAGATGGCTCATATACCTATTTCCTATTCCATTATAAGATGTATTTTTACGATGATATCCCAGGTAATAATTGTTTTTTTTTTTTTAATTGCCAAAAGTGTTTTGAGAGGGCAGTGCTGTTACTGTATTTATTATTACTTAAAGTCAATTTATGATTGCAAAATTAGCATTTCCATTGGTTTTCTGTGGAGCCATCAGAATGGGTGCTAGCTTTATAAATTATACATTCGGTCATACAGTAAACAGATCGTATTGTTTCGGCAGTTACTATTATTTTTAGTAGAGTTGCTATTAGTTATAGTGTAGTTACTATTGTTTTACAGGTTGGACATGCGATTATTTAATATAATGTTATGTTGTGAGTTATATTTATCGATGTTCTTGACGTAACCATAACCAATCTTAAGACTGTTTTTGTTGAAAATCTTTTTTAGTGAAGGGAAATGGTTGAATTGCTTGTTAATTACCTCAGATTTATAATTTATAACGAACACGAACAACGTGAGAACAAAAAATAAAACCTTGAATCTAGAAACGGTTTGTTCATAATATGTCCCTGATGATTGCATAATTCATGAAATTCCGTTTCGTACTATAAACATTAGATAATATGTATATTCATTATTATATACTTCATAGCTCTGTTATATAAAACCGAATACTGTTTTATTAACACCAGTAAAATATTTATATTTGTGTGTGTACTTGCGTATATATATATATATATATATAGATATGTGTGTGTGTGTGTGTGTGTGTGTGTGTTTTAACGGTACTGCGGTAACACAAATCTCGCTACTATGCGCCGTTTATTCTTACGAATAGGAATTAGATAATTAGAATATAATCACAGAATTAGAAGAGATACGTTGTATGCCATTCATCTGTAATAATTAAATACTATATATATTTTCAACCAATAAAATTCAACCAGAAAGTTTGTTTGACAAAAAAAAAAAAAAAAAGAAAAACAATCAATACCCCCCCCCCCCAAATTTACTTGGGTAAATACTGCCAAAATACTTGCAGACGTAGACTGGAGTAGATAGATCTATCTCTCACCCGGTTCACACTCCACCCACGTCTATTGAACAGGTTAAGAGGCTCATCCCTTGTTACCTGTTTAGGATGTGGTTTCCGGCTTTCTCTTTTCCAATCTTTTCACTATTACGTAACCCCCTGCACATCAGTGGCGTTACCACCTTGCTTGGGGTGATACGATTAAAAAAGAATCATTTTTGGACCAATGAAAAAATAACAATAACTCCTTTCCCCACTCCTGCATATTCAGGAAAAAGATTTTCGCGAGTTTGTGTGAAATTATTTTCTAACTAATGAAAACCTTGTATTAAAAAAAATCACTCCTCTATGTGAAATTAGATTTTGAATCCCCCTAGTGATATAAAAGTAGAAGCCTACTGCTTCTTGAAGCTCAGCAGTTTGATGTACACATACACACACCCCTGAACACACACATACACACAGAAGAGAGACAACCAGCAGTTGCCGACTGAGGCCTGCTCCACAACGCAATAGAAGGGATTAAGCAGCAGTCGCCGACTAAGTCTTTGCTTACAAACTCGCAACCACATTAGATTGATCGTCATATCGTAAGTCTGTTCACACATTTCGCACCGCACCGAGAACACTTAATTACTTGAAACAAACTTCACTACAAGCAAAATTGAACATTTTATTGTAATTGTATATTACTGAAAAGAATATGTAAATGTTATTTCAACTGACATTCTGCTTCTACATTTCCCTCAGAAAATATCCTTTTATGTTTCATTCAAAAGATGTGTTGTTATATACATTGTTCGGAGCGTTGTCCTCATCTTTGTTGCCATATTCATGACGTATCGGCCGTTGTACGCTCCAGCCTTCTTCAGGTGATTGGAATGTCGATCTGAACCCTTTATTTCGTTCACTGGGGGTTGATTGATCTAGTTCCACGAAGAATGTCTCTTCCAGATGTTTCAGCATCAGTTATTTCCTTTATAACTAAACTCTCAAATTTTGTTTTTGTTTTTTTTTTTACCTCTGCTGTAGCCAAGTATTGAACTCACAACTCAAGTCAAGTCAATAAATTCAATTAACTCTTTTATCCACTGGGCAATGTGCCCTTCAGGCAGAAAAACTTATAAAGTCGAGTTAAAATGGAAATAACTGATACTGAAATAACTGGAAGAGGCATGGCTCATGGAACTAGAACAATCTACCTGTTAAAAAAAATAAAAGGTTCACTGCAACAGCTGAAACGTCGTGAATATGGCAACAAAAATGGGGACAACAGTGTAACGGCTACAACCTACAGGAATTTAAATGCAATGTCAATACTCATCTCTTAACCACTTTACTCTAGTTCTTTCTACACCACCCTGTATATCTTTTCCTTTCTCTCCATCTTTGCAACTCTCATCACACATGTATTCCCATCCTTCTGTTGCACCTTTCTAACTGATTTTGTTCTTTCTCTTCACTCTCCTCCTATCTAATCTTTTTACTCTTTATGTAGCCCTCTGCACATCAGTGGCGTTACCGCCTTGCTAGGGGTGATATGATTTTAAAAAAAATTGCAATATTTCATGTAAAAAAAAAGTGTTATTGTTAAATGTTTGGAATTCAGTCACTCAGATTACAACAAAAACCTGGGTAGACACATCCCAGCAGTGGTGACCACGACGCGAGGCGAACATTTCTCCAACACTGTTGGACAACGACGTCTAAAGAACAATTTTCAAATACATTCTTTATTTGAAAATCAGTTTTCACGGAAAGTTAAGAAAAATACTTTGAAAAATAAGTCATTGCTGCTGTTAATGTAATATATTGGACAGCAGAAGTAATTGACAGGTACATCCGGCCGTAGGTAAGATCAGCAAAGGACAAGGGTGGTTGACAGATATATTTGGCCGTAGACGACATCAACAAAGTGACAACCTGAAAAAAGCAAAAGTGTGTGGGTGTTTTAAGACAATATCAACTCTAGAATTTAGGACTGAAGTGTCAGAGAATGGCTAACTATTCCCGACGGCTCCTTTTTATGTGCGATTTCTCTCCGGCTGCCCTCATGCTTCACACAAATGTCCTCGACGAAGAATAAAACTATAAAAATACTAGCAGTATAGCCCGGCGTTGCTCGGGTGTAATGAAAGCTTTAAAACTAATCCATGGTCCTGGAGCTCAGACTCTTTGGACGTTGGCATGAAAGACTAAAAAGGAATAGTTGTTTCCAGATACAGCGAAACCGTAGACTGAAAGAAATATGAATGGATGTAAGTCAAATTTTGATTTCCTGGTATCGATATCAAATAAGTTTTTTTTCGTCGTAAACTGAATTTTGAAGGCTAAATAAGTCCTCTAAGTAAATATCATGGCTGAGACTAAGAACTACAATTATACCTACTTAGAGCCAAACCCGAAGCAAAAACTAAAATAAAAGGGCTGAAAAAATACAGACATACAGACAGATACACACACACACACACACACACACACACACACACACACACACACACACACACCTTGCCTTATATATATATATATATATATATATATATATATATATATATTATCGATTTTCTGCACTATTGTAAGAACTGCAACCTTGAAACTTCTGAATATCGTTTCTTATGTCTTTGTCTATGAATGTATCAAATTTGATTAAAATTGGACCACTCCTTCTATAACGCAATTTTTTCGATTATCAATTTTCGATATTTATCGGGCGGGGTACCTCGACACAAAACCTAGCTAAGAACACTCGCAGACGCTCAAAGTACAACTGTGTAAATTTTCAAGAAAATCGGTTCAGCCGTTTCGGAGTCTATAGGTAACGGACACAGACACACACACACACACAGACAGACACATGCACACAGAGACAATGTTCCATTTATAAATAAGTTTTGATTAGATTAGATATGTTTATATATACGTATTCCTCGTTATTTGTCCAGATCCAGCAGTAGAATATAACATAAAAATGCCTACATGTATCCAGTTTGTAATCTACTGATGAAAATGCAATTATTTTACGCGTCTAGTTTTTAATTTGATAGAGAGAGGAGAGAAGAGAGAATATTTTCTTTTTTGTTCATTATATAAAAATATTATAGTTTCAATACTGAAAAGTACCTCATCGCCATTAGAAGTAGCTGAGTTTTCACTTCAGCGAAAAGAAACAGTTGAAATATTTACGAGACGTAATGAGGAAAGAGGGCTTGGAGAATTTGACACTCGCATGACATATTAAAGGCAAGATGGTCAGAGGAAAGCAGTGAGAACCTACTTAATGAGATTACTTCAAGTGGTTGGCAAAACAGGGACTGGAAGGCATAGCGAAAGGACAAACATTACTAAGAGTTATAGGAAATTGTGGAGAGTCATGATCGTCACACATCCTGAATAGACACGGCACAAAGAAGTAAAAAATAGTTGTAAAAAGCAATGACCATCCATTTCTTAAAGGGACGTGGCAGAGAGAGAGAGAGAGGGGGGCTGCGAGAGATCAGGTGACAACAAATCTTCCCTGTACCCAGCATTCTCATCAGGGTTCTAAATTATTAGCCCTAATTAAGTTTTCACACATGAATTGACAGTTCTTGATGGAGAATAAGTGACAGCAAGTGTCTTTGATGCTCCAACATTCTTCTTATTATTGATGATGATGAGATTTCCTCTTCATCATCAAATTTGCCGCATTATACGAAATTCAGTCAGTCAGTTAAGTGCCATACGTGAAACACGCTTGGGCGATCATGTCTCTTTCGAGACATGACTGACTGAGCAGAAGATTATCCCGAAGTAGGTTGGTTTGGTTGTCAGCCAAGGCTATAGAACCCAATCTGTCCTGCTATTTAACCCATAACTGGAGGGAAGAGACGGATTAACCTTTCCCAAGGGTATTTGTGCGTAAGTGAATGCAATGGATTCACCTGGAATTCGAACTCGGCTCCCCGATTTCTCGTTCCGAGCCGAAATTCAGTAATTAATTAGTTTTACTTTACACGTAAACATGTTAAAATTTTTTAACATAAGTGTCCCTCTTCAACAGCCTGCTTTGTAATTCTACAACGATACGGAAATAATATTTAGAGGATATTTAGTCAACTTAAGTTAAAAAAAAAACAAAAAAAAACAAAAAACAACAGAAAAGCCACTCATCTATAAGCGCCCGAAATGTCAGCTTTCATCGGAATGAATGCAGTGTTCACCCGAAATTTGACACTGTCCTTTCTTCCTTCTTTAATAACTCATTTGTTAAGGAAGTGACCATTGGATTGCAGAAAGCAAAAAATAATTAATAATTTAATTTAAAATATCTAAAACAAAAAAAGAGGAAAAAATTAAGAAAACATAATGTCAGGTTTCCACAAGAAGAATATGTCATTTGGAAAGTTTCAGTTTTTTCTTCTATTTTTTTTCTCTTTACTGAAACTTTGAAACAATCCCATAATGCAACAGTGACTATTCTTCAGTTTGGAATCTACCTTACTCAACGTTAGCCGGAAGGTAAGTAGTCACGTATATTTTTCCCTCGTTCCCCTTTTCTTTCTACCTATTTTTTTTTTTTATAGAACCAATATTTATTTCATTAGAGAAACAAGATTTGTATTTTTTTTTGTTTGTTTCCTGAATGGAATCAGAACAAAGAAATCAGCTTTTCTTCTGTCGTTTCAAAAAATGATTACTTAAAGGGCCGGAATTGGAGTTTGGAATTCATCACTACCACGACTACTATCCGAAGAACAAAATGTTTAAGTTATTTATCATTAAAGTTTTTTTTTCTTTTCTTTTAGAGTTTGACTTAAGTGTTCAACATAAAATACATTTTTTATAAAGTTTTTTTTATTATTAATATTTACTTATAGTTAGAAAAAATTGGATTGATAACGATTGATTTAGCTAATAAAAGGTCAATGAGTTCTAATATTTTTGACGTTTTAAGAATGCAAACCAAAAAAAAAAAAAATTTATTTTAAACTCAACACCCTCTCTCTGTCTCTGTAAGCTAGTTAATATAACTCATTCATCAAGTGAAATTAAAAACATTTCGATTCTGTTAAAACGTTTTTTCGTTAAAAATATAAAAAAATATTTCGTGCTTTAAAACTCAACAAACAGCTTTAGATTAGAAAAAAGAAAAACAAAAGTTATTTTCTGTTACGATCGCTTTTCCTTGCAAGGGGGTGTGATTAGGTGTGGCCCACCTACACACACAATTTTTGAAACTTGTATTATTATATTTTCTCAAACAAAATAATCAGATGACATTTACCGAGTATATTGAAATATGTTTTATTTTTTTTTATTCTAGTCACTAATTCTGAGGAATCAATCTGAATTTCCAAATTAGCACTCGTAAATTTACGACTTACGTGATGTCGCCTAATGGGTTGTGTGGGGAGTAGGCTATTTAATTTTTTCGTTTTTGTGCGTTACATGTTTTATTTTGAAATTGTTTTTGTTTTTATTCATTTACTAAATGATATTGTTAACCTGAAGTAAGTTTCTTTGTTCTAAAAAAAATGATTGTTGAAGGCTTCAGTTGTAAACATTTTAGAAATGAAATTCACAGGCTCTAAGAATGTTTTCTACTGGTCTGGTGGTGTGTGCGTGTATTTCTGCGTCCAGGTTCCTATATTTAAAAAATTTCCATCTTTCTTGGCAGGTCTTTTATTATCACAATATTGTAGTAACTTATTTAATAAAAAACAAAGTGATAAAAGCTAAATGAAATCAGCAAACTCTAAACACATTTTTAAAAAATTAATTTAAATTTCAGTCCCTCTTCTTCTTCATGCGCAATCAAAATCACATCAACGTAAACATCACTTTTTTTTTTCAAATCTGATGAAGTTCTACAGTACGAAACATGTCGTGTTTATTTTTCCAGTTTGTCATGGATTTTTTTATATTCTAGTAATTAGAGAAGTTACTGTGCTGCTAATTCAGCTGAATATTGTCAGCACGTGCACGTCGATATTGTGTATTGTTTAATGTTTACTGTTTGTTTCTAAGAGAATTTTCTCATGAATTGTAAAATTTTAAAAGAAAAATAACATTTTTAATTCAAAATTTATTTGCACTTTTTTTTCTAGTGCATACTATAATTTTAGTTTAAACTGTTGATTTAATAACAAAACAAAAATTTAAAAATATCATCGAATGCAAACTGTAGCTCTTTACCGAACCCGAATCCCTGACTTTTTTGCAGGTTGATATTTGAAATACACGCATGCGCGCTGATAGGGCAAAAATGACGGTTTATAGATCGTCTTGGGAAAACAAACTTTTGTTATGTAAAACTCAGTATTTTTTTTAGTTAAACTTAGTTATATTTGATGGGTGTAAAGTAAACTGAAATTTTACCGAAAAAAGTATCACTCTGAAGAAAAAATCAGAACAAAAAACAATTCCACATAATCATTGACCTTATTTACAATCTTGGAGTAAGTTCTCATTTTTATTTGAATTAATTTCACTTTGCTTTGCGGGACAATCTTCTGCCCAGTCAGTTATGTCTCTTTCGAAGAAATTAATTTTGTTGGCGATAATTGATTTTATTAGTTAAACGCAGAACTCATTGGGGAATGAATGTATTGTAAATCATATGCTATCTTTTTTTTTAAATTGTGCCTTTATTTTCGAAAATTTGCTCACAATAATGAAAAATGCAATATAACTTTGACATTTGATAATTTGATAAGCTTTTACTTGCTTGAATAAATAATATAAATTAGGGCTATTATAGTATGAAGAAATTTTTTTTTTCGATTAATAATGAAATTTTAAAAGAATAGTTTTCATTTTGTTTTGTAATTATAACAATTTATAAAGTTTCAAAGATTTGTTGGGGTTAGTTTAAAAACTTACTAAGCGAAGAAGATTGTTTACAAATCGAAAATTAAGAAGTCTAATACAAATCGTTTTGCCATTTTATTTTTAAAATAATTAAAAATTTTCTTCGTGTATTTGAAGTATTTTTTGTATGGTAATTTCAATGTAAATGAAAACGTCATGTATTTCACAATTTCTTTCCCTTACAGGGAAAACAAATTGTACAATTATGTCACTTGTGATCGCCATACACTTATCTGTCATCTATCAAAATCTGTCAACACATACGGTGGAAAGGTCAGAAAGCTGAACTCTGTGTTTAAGAAATAGTTTTATTCTAAATTTCATGCTATAATACTTGTGTAAATCAGATTAATTTAACATAAAATTTACTAATTTTTCAAAAATCTTGTTTAAACTTAATAAAAACGACTTTGGGCAACAATAAACCTAATATAATTAAATTCAGGGGTCATTGGGGAATGCTAATCAATTGTCTTTTTTCTTCAATATTGGCCTTTTTTCTAAAAAGTAGGTCCGAATTACGAAAATGCAGTAACTATGCCAATTTTTATTTAGATAAACTTTTAATTGCTTTTATAAACAATATAAATTAAGCATGTTTGAAAAGAAAAAGAAAATCCAATGAATAATGAATTTTTACGAGAATTATTTTCATTTTAAAATCTTTTTTTAATAATAATAATAAAGTTTCAAAAATATTTAAAAATTTCTTCCTCCATTGGGAAGGCTAAGGTATGAAATTAAAGCATGAAGACTACATTTACTCATCGAAAATTGTAAAGTTTAACACAAATGATTTAGCCATTGGATTTTTAAAACAATTAAAACATTTTAATTGTGTGCATTTTCATTACCTGTATCTAATTTGTACAGGTGGCCGTATGTGATATTTATAATTAAAAGGTCACGTGATTCAAGGGTTGAACTCCCTTACATGAAAAAAATAAAATTTATACCAAATTCATCTTCCGTACTTGGCATTTTTTGGCCGGCTACTCTAAAACAGATGTCATGACCTCTTGATAAGGAGTTGACAGATGTGGTAAGGATACCGTAATTGAGAAACACTTTTTGGAAAATATTTCAGGCAGTAAGCAACTAATTCTTGTTTCAAGTCAACTTAAAGTAAATTTAAATTTGGTAATTTGAAAAAAATAATATCAGCTGGACTTTATTAAGATTAATAATACCTCTATATATTATTCATTTAATTTTTTTTTTTTCGTTGATATTTTTATGGGCGCATTTTACTAAGTGAGATATTTCACAATGGATGACACACATTAATCCATTGATAACTACTATTTGGAGGACAACTATGCTTGAGAAGAGGTTAAATTTGAGGAGCTAATAATTAATAAAAGGGTTTGGAGAATTTGACACTCGCAGGGCAAGGCGAAGGCAATGGGGACAGAAAAACTACGAATAATTTATCTAACGAGTTTGTGTAAATGTCAGATCGGGAAGTGGGGAAGGGCTATCAAAAAAGAAAAAAAGGAAACGTTGCTAAGAGCTGCAAAGAAGGACGTTGTGGCGAGACATGGTCGCCTATGTCCTGAAAGTACACGGTATATACAAGAAGCGTATTAATGGATTATAGGTGGAAACCTATAGTCTTTTATAAACCTATGATGTTACTGGATTTTTTTAAAAGCCTATAATTAGTAGTAGGTATAAATGGGTTAAATTTTTCGTAAAAAGAAAGTTAAAAAAATCTGTTTTCAATACATTCAAAATATTTTTGTTTTAGTTATTATACTGTAGCGATAGTTTTATTTTTTCTCAAATATTTGGTCTACACACTCCGATAGTTGCAATTATCATATTGCAATGTCAAGAAACTCTTGACTCAGCAAAACACCACTCGTGCACTTTTACTTTAATTAAAAAAAAAAAGTAAGTTTAACTTGTTTTAGAACGATCTAATCAAAAGTTAGTTGATCTCGTTACTGGAAGCAAATGCCAAGACACAACAAATAATTTAAAATTTTTCATTTTTAAAAAGAAAACAAAACCAAATAAAGGGACATTTTGAAAAGAATGTTTATCTTAATACCATGTCCCTTTAGGACGTGAAGACCATGACACTCCAAAGATTCCTCCTCTTCATGAACTATGAACTACCATGCATTCTTTCAAAAGCTATTTGGATGATTTCCCATTTGCATTCTCTTCGGAATACAATTCAAAGTTGTCCTTTTCCTAAATTGGCTAATACTCAAGAATAGAGAGCATCGGCTGCTATTTAACTTCTAGCTCGACTTAAAAAAAAAGTAAATAAACCCCACGCCTTATATGATAAAAGTTGGATCTCAATTTTTTATTAGTATCGGAAAAACTTCTCCGCTCTGACATCATTATTAGGCCAATTCCATGTTTGTTTGTTTGTTTTTTGGGGGGTTTCCATACCACAATCTGAAATATTTTTAAGTTTCATACACTACAACAATTTAGTCGACTCTGCACACAAAAACATGCATGGCATGATAATAATAAAAAAAGCTAGAAATTGGTAACATTGTCTGTCTATATTTCTGAGATGAGGTGTTGTATCTATTTACAGTGTTTGGATGGTTGTCCTCATCTATATTGTCATATTTACGACGTTTCGGCCGTTGTACGCTCCGGCCTTCTTCAGGTGATACACGTTGGAATTTCGAACTGAACCTTTTATTTAATCTACGAGGTAGATTGTTCTAATTCCTCGTGCCATGCCCCCACTGTTTTTTTTTTTTTTTTTTAGATATTTCGGTTATCTCTCTTTAGTAACTCAACATGGTTCAGTGGATAAAAGCGTCCGTTTAATAATCCAAAAAGTGAGTTGACCCCCAAAAGAGTCATGAGTTCAATACCGGGCCTCAGCAGAGGAAAGAAAATCTTCTTCGGGTGCAGACCGGCATTTGGATTAGTTAATGGCGGCTCATTTCATTTTCCACCAGGACTTTTCTTCACTCCAGGGGAAAATTTCAAAAGAGAAGTTGCCATGAAAATACTAGTAGAAAAGACAGAGGGAGGCCACATGTCTTCGGTGAGAAAGTGATTGAAGGCGGGCTGACAATTCAGGATCGATTATATTGTAGATCCTGCTTTGGATTTTGTCGAGAACCTCAACATGAACAGCAGGAGCACCCGACCAGATATGACAACAATATTCAATGCACGTACGAATGGTAGATTTATAAAAGCGAAAAATGCATTCTCACGAAAAAAAAAAAAAAAGAAAAAAAACTTCTGGCGTAGCACAGTAAACCAACCTTCCTAGCAGTAGATGCAGCTATGGGTTCAATGTAGTCATTCCATTTGAGAGAGTGAAGCCAAGGAGGCTCAGTGTATTGCTCTCTAGGAGACTAGCGTTATCTATTCTGGTGGTAGGCAAGAATGTTTTTCTATGGTGGTTAAGAGAGCTGCTTGGTTTTGGAGGCATTAAATTTACGAGCCATTTCCTACCCCATTCAATCACAGATTGATTTTTTTAAAAGTCAGCGGCAAGGTTTTTATTGTTAGCCTTCGCAGATTTCGTATTAAGACGGGAGTAAATGGTGGTGTCATCTGCATAAATGCCAACTTGGGAACTGATTACATCAGGAAGATCATTGATGAAGATAAGAAAAATCGCAGGACCTAAAGAGCCTTGATGGATATCAAGAGCAACAGCTCGAGTTTCGTCATACTTATCAAGAGTTATACATATATATATGCAGTGATGGTCGTTAGCACATCAGCAGCAGACCTGGTGAAACAGAAGTGATATTTACAGAGAAGATTTTAAGATGCCTAACTATTTCAACATTGGTAATAGCCTCGAATACCCTGACAAAAAGAGGTAAGAGGCTAATAGGGGTATAATTAGCAGGAGTCAGAGGGCTCCCCAGAGCTTTTAAAACATGAACTACAGAGGACGTCCAACCAAAAGGAAAGCAAGAAAAAGTGAGGCAATAGTTATAGAGTTTGGAGAGAACTGGAGACAACTCAGGGACACATTTATTTAGGACGATAACTGGAATTACATCACCTCCGCTTGTCTTATGGAAGTCAAGATTAGAAATGATTTCAGAGACCAGAGATTGGTTTATATATATATATATATATATATATATATATATAAAACTCAATTGGTTGTGGGTACTCAAGACGAGTCAAGTGTGGAGACGGATGAGAATTTGCGAGCAAGCACTCGACCTTGTCTGGAGGTGAAGACTTCGAATTGATTGCGTGAAGGAGGCATTTTTGGTTTTCTGTTGTTTAGCACACTCTTGCAGAGCCGCCAGTAATCTTTGGGGCTAAACTTGTGAGATGCTATACGCTGCTTCATTCTGTCAGAAACAACAGCTTGACATCATTTAGGACACGCTTACATTTATTACGAGTAGAGACAAAGAGACGACTATTGTGATCGGACGTGTCTCTCTGGTAAAGCCGGAAGAAGTGATTTCTGTGGGATATGGCAGCCGAGCAAGCAGGAGAGAACCAAGAAACGAACGGGGCTTAAGTTGAAATTTTCTAGCTGGGATGAAAGCAGCAGTGCCGGGTTTCACTCAGGCGGAGACTTCAGAGGTGCAGTCTTCAACAGGTAGACTAAAAACTTTGTTCCTAGGGACATCGGAGAGGAAATCACGGAATGATGACCACAGCATGATTCGAGTTGCCAAGAGAGCAGAGCTGCATAACATGGCAAGAATCTGAGATGGAAGTAAGGAAGAGATCTAGAAGAGAAGCGTGTCCATTGTGATTACTGAGGAAGTGCATGGTGAAATCAACCACTTGCGTTAGAGACTGAGTGATTGATAAGTTCAACGTTTGGAGTTCAGCAAAATCAGTGACAGTTTCCCAGCCACTTGACATGATGGGCTTTGAAGTCATCGAACACAAATACATAAGCATATGGATGAAAGGAAATAGCCTTGTCTATATTGTCTGAAATACTATCTAGAATGCAGCAGTCTGAAGAGGAAGGGAAGCAGTAGAGAAAAAAAAAAAGCTTACTGAGTTTAGCATAGAGAGACGGATACAGATGTAGAAGTGGACAGGAGATTCAAGGGAGATCTCCTTAGCCAAAGTGAGATGTTCGCAGGTATAAACACTCAGGCCATGCATGTGGCTATCGGAGTCCTTTCTAAAGAGAAGGTATCCAGGAATCAAGAAATTAGGAGTGAATTGTAGGCATGAGGGTAGTTTCTCATAGAGCTAATATGTCTAGGGACCTTCCGTAGAGGAACGATTTCACACTGCAAAAGTTGGTAGGGATACCACGGACGTGGGAGAAAAAGATATATGTTGTCATGATTTATAGTTATTTCGGTAAGGAGAGGCCTAGAGTAACAGTCGGTCGTTAAATGCAACATGTGTGAGAGGGGAAATGGCGCAGACTGCAGCATAATGTGGTCTTAGGGTTGCCCACCAGAGACACTGGTCGGGACACCTATCCATGAGCTACGTGACATTACAAGAATCCCGATATTATTTAACTGTTAATCAAAGTAGCCCCTTAAGACGCTACGGAAGAGTTCGGGCTACTAACTGCCAGTCGGAAGCAGCAACCAGAAAGCTGCTAACCCGATATCCTCAGTATAAAGAGCCGATTTCTAGCCAACTTTGATCTCCAAAAATTTCAATGCTATGTCAACCGTCCTCTTTATTACTCTTCTATTGTTTTCGCTCCTTAGTAATGTCTTTTTTTTCTTATTCTTTCACTCTCAGTAACCACTTGTGCCTTTGTTGTTTTACTACCTATGATTAAAAAAAATAAATTTTCATTGTTTTCCTTGCATGCCACAAATCATAATGATATAAAACAAATATTGTTCAGCGTTCCTTAAATTGGAAATAGAAAAAAAACTTGTATTTAAGAACGAGAATAATGTTGTATCAAATTTAATTTAAACCTACTCTGGGAATACATAATGAGGAAAGATAGTTTGGAGATTTTGACACTCACGAGACATCTTGAAGTTAAAAGGGCTGAAAAAATACCTATTGGCAGAATAAGGACTGGAAATGATCAGTCAGTCAGTAAAGTGCCATACGTGATACACGCTTTGGGCGATCATGTCTCGAAAGAGACATGACTGACTGGACAGAAGATTTTCCTGCAGTAGGTTTCCATTAATTTCTGCGGTAGACTGTCTTGTTATTTGACCCATAGCTGGAGGAAAGAGAATGATTATTACCTTTCCCAAGAGTATTTGTGCGCAAGCGAATGCAACGTATTCAACCGGAGTTCGAGTTCGGCTCTCATAGTAAAGGGAAAATCATTGCTTAATATAACAAAAGATAGGAAGTTGGGAAGAACCATGATCGCCTACGGCTTGAAAATAATAAAAAATAATTTTATATAAAATTTGATTTAAAGTGAATTTGGGGGACACGTAATGAGGAAAGATAACTTAGAGATTTTGATACTCACGGGACATGCAGGTGGCAAGAGGGGCTAAAGAAAAATGCCAAAGAGGTTTGTGTGGCAGAATAAAGATTTAGGAAGGATAGTAAAGGGGAAAATCATTGCTTAATGTGACAAAGTTAGGAAGTTGTGAAGAACCATGATCGCCGACGGCCTGAAAATAATTAAAAAATAATGTTTAATTAAAACCGAGTGTTGATACACTTGACCACGAAGCATAGTCCCAAACTTAGTTAGTATCTTTCCAGTATTTACATTATTCGAACTATTGTCCTCATCTCTGTTGCCATTTGTACAGCGTTTCGGCCGTTGTACGCTCCGGCCTTCTTCAGGTGCTAGGAATTTCGAACAGAAATATAGACAAATATCTCTCCGGTCTTTTGTTTCCTGTTTCACTTCAACTTCTAACGTCACTTTTGAACTATAAAATTTTATTTTGTTTATTCTCAATAGAAGTAGATAAGTTCGCCTAACTCCGATTCATACTCTTCATTCTTTTGAACAAGAGTAAAGGTTTATCTCTTGTTTCCTGCTTAGAATTGGTTTCCGGTTCCTTCTAAAGTATTTTAATTCTCTTTCACTTCCGGTAGCCCCTTGTGTCTTAGTGGCGTTAATTGCTTTGTTTGGGATGAATTGGTTAAAAAAAATAACATCTTCCCATCCTCTTCAAAATAGATTGCTATCAGCATAATATTTATCTCCTCGTCAGCTCCTCTCATCAATTAGTCTAACTAGCCGACGCTATTCTAGTCCCTGAGTTCGACATTTGCAAAATTGCAATCCCCAGATAATCTCAATATTTAATTATCTTCTTTGAGATTATCTTATTAAACAGGAAAAACGTGTGAAAATTTTAATGTTTGCCATTTGAATTTTCTGATGAATCATTAATTTAATGACTGAATAGATATCTTGCGAGTTTCACCAATATACAATACACATGGACATTCCCCCTATCATATCTTGCTAGAATCATTGCAATTGAGTAGTGAATTCGATCCTCATTGGGGACTCTATACTTTCGGCTTTGTGCCACATCTAAACTGCACTTAGAAAATCAGCATTCCCCTATCCCATCGTTGAATATGAAAGCTGAAAAACTTTTAATAAAATATTGAAATGACGATCACAAATATGAATGCACCTTCTTATATAAAGAAGAGGGTACAAATGAAAGGATTTAAAAAAATGGCTGTTTTCCATTTCAGTGAAGCGTACATTAAACACATATGCCTTCTATCCTCCTCGTTTTGTGTGTGTGTGTGTGGGGGGGAGACTTGCCCAGCCCTGGGGATCCCAACTCCGCGGCAGAACTCTTCTTATTGGCGCAAGAGAAGTAGGGTTGGTGAAATAACGATACCAGCGTAAAAGTTGTCGCGACAACTGGGTAAAACATAAAAACAAAAATAGTCTTTGGCCAATATACATATGTATGTGTATGCCCCCCCCCCCCCCCCCAATAAAGCAACCTTGTATCACTTTCTAAGATGAGGTAGTATTTACAGTAATTACATTATTCGAACTATTGTCCTCATCTTTGTTGCCATTTGTACGATGTTTCGGCCGTTGTACGCTCCGGCCTTCTTCAGGTGCTAGGAATTTCGAATTGAACCCTTTATTACAATCACTGGGATACAATACCAGGCTACAGCAGTGGCGAACAAGTAACTTAGAGGAAGATAACTCATGACTTTCAGAACAGGCACTACGCAAGGAATGTAGTTCATATACCCCAGTGATTATAATAAAGGGTTTGGTTCGAAATTCCTAGCTCCGGAAGAAGGCCGGAGCATACAATGGCCGAAACATCGTTCAAATGGAAACAAAGATGAGGACAATAGTCCGAATAATGTAAATACTGTAACCTTGTGCCACGTTCTGGATAAATATAAATATATTTGGCTGGGTGTAACGAACGTTCTAAAGAAAAAGCAAAAATATAATACGATATTGATTCAGGACTTATTCACAGATAAATGAATTTTTTTTTTTTTTTTTAATTATTATTTAAAAGAAATCTTGGTAAAAGTTTTGTTTTTTTACATCTGTTACCTCCACCCACGTAAATTCATGAAATTTTAAGAAATTAAATTTTGTTGGGAAAATTGGTTTTATTAGTTAAACGCAGGATTCATTGGGGAATGTAAATCATCTATTTTTTTTATTTTTTTTAAATATTTTGTCTTTATTTCCGAAAATCTGCTCCCAATAGTAAAATAAAAACTGCAATATAACTTTGACATTATTTAATTTGATAAGCTTTTAATTGCTTTAATAAAGAGTATATATTAAGGACATTATAGGCTGAAGAAAAAAAATCGATTAATCATGAAATTTTAAAAGAATTTTCTTTTTTTTTTTAATTATAATAATTTATAAAGTTTCAAAAATATTTAATAAATACTTCAAATATTTGTTGGGGTTTGGTTATTAAGTTTTTACCAATCGAAAATTAAGAAGTTTAATACAAATCGTTGTGCCTTCGTATTTTTAAAATAATTTTTACTTTTTTTTGTTGTGTATTTGAAGTGTTTTTTGTTTGGTAATTTCTATGTCTACATTAAAAAGGTCATGCGTTTTACAGTTTCTTCTCTTTGCAGGAATAGTCATCACATCACGAGGGAAAGATCAGAAAAATCAACACTGTATTTAAGAAATAGATTATTCTAAATTTCATATTATAAATAATACTTGTGTAAATCAGATTAATTTAACTTTAAATTTGCTAATTTTTCAAACATATTGTGTCACAGATGTATATTTTATTTTTGTAAGATTTTTAAAACCGAGAATTAATTTTGGTTTACAAATGTGTCGATCGCTAGTAAATGATCGAAAAAAAAAAAGAAACCCTCAAAATTTTAGATTCCAATCAATATAATTTCTATTTGCGATACACCAGAATATTTTTTTTTACTGGAAATAGTAAATTTAATAATTTAGCTTTCAATTAAAACTAAAATACAAGTTTTAGGAAAACACATTTCTATTTTTTGAAAATTCAGTTTAAAAGTTAGTTATCGAAAATGAGTGGACGTACCTATAAGTAATTTTTTTTTTTTTTAATCATTTCACCCCAAGCAAGGCATTCCACTGCCACTATTGCGCTTGGGGCTACATAGGGGAAGGTAAATAGAAAGAGTGGTTAGATATAGGAAATGTCAGAATGGGGGTGGTAGATAGTTGGGTGGGTGGGAAGAATGTTTGAAAGAATGGAAGCGAGTTAGTTTGTTAGGAGGTGTCTATTGACCTTACATTTAAACTCCTGGAGATTGTAGCCGTCGGGGAAGCAGTCATGTGGAAGGGAATTCCACAGTAGGGAAGTGCGAGAAAAGAAACTGTTGGAGTAGAAGTTGCGGTTGCATTTTATCGGTTTCACTGTAAAAGGGTGGGATCTAGTTGCTAATCTAGTATCTCGTGCAAATTCGAACCTAGGGGGCACCAGTGATCTAAGTTCATCGGAGCAGAAACCGTGAAAGTATTTATAGAAGAGACACAGGGAAGCCACGTCGCGCCGGTGAGAGAGAGACTGCAGGCGGTCTGCTAAGTCGGTATCGATCAATTACAGACCCTCCGCTGTACTTTGTCGAGAAGCCCAAGGAGAATAGCAGGGGCACCCGACCAGATATGGCAACAGTATTCAATGCACGGGCGGATGGTAGATTTATAAATGTGCAGGATAGATTCAGACGGAAAAAACCTCCGGGCCCTGCACAGAGAACCGACTTTCATAGCAGCGGATTCGATATAGTCATGCCACTTGAGGTCCGCTGAAAGTGTGAGACCAAGGAGGCGTAGTGTTTTACTCCCTGGGAGGCAAGCCTGGTCCATGCTAATAGGAGGTAGGTACGATTGTCTATGATGATTAATTGATAATAGCTTCGTTTTAGAAGCATTAACATTTGCGAGCCATTTCTTACCCCAGTCCACTACGGATTGTAGGTCCTTTCCAAGCTCGGCTGCAAGGTTAGCTTTGTCGTCCACACCAGATTTTTGATCGAGGCGAGAGTAAACTGTGGTGTCATCGGCGTACATACCTACTTGGGATTTTATGGTATCAGGGAGATCATTAATGTAGATCAGAAAGAGCGTAGGACCTAGGATAGAGCCTTGAGGGACACCCGCGCTAGTATGGTAGGTCTGGGAGGCATGTTCGTTTAATACCACTTTCAATGTGCGGTTAGAGAGGAATGACTGGATTAGTTCAAACAATTGTCCAGCTATACCATAGCTCCGCAGTTTGCATAGAAGGCCGGCATGCCAAACTCTGTCGAACGCTTTAGAGATATCCAAGGCGACGGTTCGGGCTTCGCCATTCCTGTCGAGTGCCTGGTATATATACTCGGTGATGGTCGTTAGCATATCAGCAGTAGACCTGGTGAAGCGGAAACCGTACTGCTTGTTCGAGAGGAGCCTGTGTGCTGTGAGGTGCTGAACCACCTCGGCATTGATAATGGCCTCGAACACTTTGCCAAAGATCGGAAGAAGGCTGATAGGGCGGTAATTTGCGGGGTCCGAGGGTTCTCCAGTGATTTTGAATATAGGAACTACAGAGAAAGATTTCCAACAGGCAGGAAAGCAGGAAGCAGAGAAGCAGAAGTTGTAGAGCTTAGAAAGGACAGAGGAGAGTTCAGGGGCACATTTCTTTAAGACTATGATTGGGATTCCGTCCCCTCCGCTCGCTTTGTGAGGGTCAAGTTTTGAGATTATCTTAGAGACAAGCGAGGGTGTAATGTGGACGTTATTCAGTTGAGCCTCAGTTCTAGGTGGGAAGTCGGGTGTAAGAACCCCAGACGAGTCCAGACTCTAATTGTTCGAGAATCTCCGTGCAAAGCATTCAGCCTTGTCCGCTGAGGAGGTGATGACCTCAAAATTATTGATTAGTGGGGGTATTGTGGACTTGCTCTTGTTAAGTACTCTTTTACAGAGTCGCCAGTAGTCTTTGGCGCCGAACTTAGCGGATGCTATGCGTTGTTTCATTCTGGCAGCAAACAACATCCTAGCTTCGTTAAGTATCTTTTTACACTTATTACGAGCTGAAGCGAAAAGGCGCCTGTTTTGGTCAGACGCAAAGCTACGATAAAGTCGGAAGAAATGATTCCGGTGGGCAATAGCGGGCGAGAACCATGGAGACGAATGAGACTTAAACAGTAATTTCCTGGCAGGGATGAAGGCATCGATGCCAGCCTTAACCCAGGAGGAGACCTCGGATGCACATTCTTCGATGGGAAGACTAAAAACGTTGTTCCATGGGACGTCACAGAGGAAGTCTCGGAACAAATCCCAGTCTGCTCTTTGGTAGCAGTAGGATATTCTACTGGTCTGGGTTTCTTGGGTCGGGTGGGAGTGGAATGAAATGTTGACGGAAACTACGGTGTGGTCAGAGTTTCCGAGTGGGCAGAGCTGTCTGGTAGTGCAAATACAATATGTAAACCACAATATCAGAAATAAACTTTTTTTAAAAATTTTTAAAAAAGTTTTTATTATTAATGCATCGTCTTAGCCAATTGCTTAATATCGGCAACATTGAGTTTTACACAATTTTCTAAATGTTTAGGTGTTAGGCAACATTGTTGTGGACTTAACACTGTTTTCATGTGAGAGAAAATTTGCTCACAGTAATAAGTTGAACCAAAAGCTGAAAAAAGAGCAAAAGCAATTTTTTTTCACACAAATCAAAGATGTCCAACAGTTGAGAATAGCAACAAACTTTTCTATATTTTTGTTCTTCAGAGACTTCCTTAGTTCAACAAATCGTGTCATTAAAAATTGCTTGGCGTGCTACATACGGCACGCGTCCCGTAGGTTGCCGACTCCTGTTATAGACGATTGACAATTCTCCCTGAACTGTTTACCTTTCTCAACAAAGGATATCCCCATCGTCTTTTAGAGTTTTTCCAATGAATTATAATTATTTAAAGACCCTATTATGTTTGTTCCTTCCTTTGTTAGTTTGCACGACCGTTACGCACTGCCAATATCTCATAAATAAAGGACTATTTTGTAAGAGGAAAAAGTTTAGTAAAAAGAAAGTGTTTAATGTCTCCTGCTAATACCTCATAAACTTACGAATGAAAGAAAGAAGGGAAAATAGAAATGTTTAACGCTTGTTTCAGTGAAATGGAAAACGTCAAGTTCACATTATTCCTTTGTACCCACTTCTTAAAATAACAACCCGCATTCATATTTATGACTGTTATTGCAATATTTTGCTAAAGATATTTAGCTCAAATCTTTACCGATGCGATAGGGGAATTTCCACGGATATTTTATTATCATAGGACTCGCTATGAGCTTACTGAATCATTGATCTAAACTTATTTATAAATGGAACTTTTGTGTGTGTGTGTGTGTGTGTGTGTCCGTTACCTATAGACTCCGAAACGGCTGAACCGATTTTCTTGAAAATTTACACAGGTGTAGTACTATAAGCGTCTGCCAGTGTTCTTCGCTAGGTTTTGTGTTGAGGTACCCCCGATAAATATCGATAATCGAAAAAATCGGGTTATAGAAGGGGCGGTCCGATTTTAATCAAATTTGATACACTCATAGACAAAGATATAAGAAACGATATTCAGAAGTTTCAAGGTTACAATTCTTACAATAGTGCAGAAAATCGATAATATATATATATATATATATATATATATATATATATATAATAATAATAATAATATTTATTAATAAATTATAACATTGATATGTTATAATATCACTACAAAAGTAGCTATTTTGTTTCGACACTTTTTGTGTCTTTTCAAGTGATGTTGTTATTTCGAAATGAATGGCTTTAAAAGGTTAAGAACAAGCAAGACCTCTTTCATCAGGGAGGCATTATTGTATGTACAATGTGGACCAATCAGAGTAAAGCAACTTTTACTTTGGAGAATATGTGGGAAGACTTAAAATTAATCTTGGTGGGCATTGGTATTAAAATTTTATAAAATTAAGATCAGCATTAATATAATTAATTATATCTACTATATTTTTGTTGCTAAAAAAAACCAAAAAAACAAACAAACTATATATATATATATATATATATATATTTTAACAATTTTGTACATTTAGAAAATTATTCATATTTTAGACGGAGGAGAGAAAAAGAACGCATACATGAATAAACTTACCAAATACTTGGTTATATATATATATATATATATATATATATATAAAAGGCAAGATGTTTGTGTGTGTGTGTCTGTTTTATCTGTCTGTATGTCCTTTATACAAATCCACAATTTTTATCCGATTCTCACCAAACTTCACACAAATATTCTTTAGGCTGAGTCTG
The DNA here is from genome assembly GCA_037127315.1 of Ascarosepion bandense. Taxonomy (NCBI): domain Eukaryota; kingdom Metazoa; phylum Mollusca; class Cephalopoda; order Sepiida; family Sepiidae; genus Ascarosepion; species Ascarosepion bandense. The sequence continues at coordinate 22,023 of JBBBDQ010029918.1, forward strand.
AGCTCCAGGACCATGGATTAGTTTTAAAGCTTTCATTACATCCGAGCAACGCCTTGCTATACTGCTAGTTCATGTTAAATTTCAAATAGGAAAACTTTTCACAGGTTCAAACTAATTCATATTATTATTTTGCTATTTTATAAACATCTGACTGAATCAAATCCAAAAGAAAATATCTCTGCTCACAGGTATGTCACGTTTTCAGTATTTGTTCAATAGAGTCTAGACAAACGTTGTTGAGGGACACCTGGCTTAAAATAGGAAAACCGTGAACTTCCCACTATTGTAAATAAATAGTAAGACACAGGTGTAAGCTCTGCTACCAAAGATACACGCAGTAACGTTATATTGTTGCCATGGCCGCTTGATTAATTCCAGATATATTTTTCTTTTCTACACCGACCTTAATTTGCTTTGATTGGGAACAGTATTTCTTGGTTCTTTATAGTTGAGGATAAACTTTCAGTTCTATGATATATACATCACCTTCTTTGGATGATAAACAGCGTTTTCCACTTCGTAGTAGTTTTTCACCAATTAATGTTGTGGTAAAGTATCAACTACTCGTCGCTCGTAGCAGTTTGTTTTTTATTGGTTTAAAGAAATATTTTAATTACATTTAGCGGAAATAAAGTCAGGTGTTTTTTTTTCTTTTTTAGTGAAATTCACACGCCAAGTAATGACCAAATTGTTGAAATTGGTTTTAATTTTTGATTATTTTAGTTGTCTTCTGTGTCGTATAATGTCGCCAATTCTCTACGATTTCCTCGACCGTGGACCATCATTTAGTAAAAAATGAGTATTATACGTTGCAAAGCACTTTTGACACATGCGATCATTTTCAATACTTTCTTCGGAAACTGCGCAAAAGCTTTCATTTGGGTAACAATTTATCTTTCTTAAAAATGTATAAAATGCGGAAAAATGTTGATACCTTGTCAAGAATAGGCAGCTCGCATTGTGTAAGGGTAACCGTTCGCACTCATCAAAAGGGGCCTCTTGTTTACTGTATCCATGTCTACCTTTTTGACTCAGGCGCAACCCGGGTTTGTATCTCTTGTCGTTTATCAAAACAAGCATTAAAAAACCTCGTAAAGATTGATATGCTGTAAAACCAGACTCAAAGTTTTGCCGATTTTCGTCCACATTTAATGGTAGATTGATAATAAAAATGTCAGATCTCTCTGAGCAGAGCCGTTACTCTGATTGGGGGCCCCGGGCAGTACTTTGTGACCCTCGCTATCTTATCAACGTTTTTTTTTTTGTCTACCTACATTTATATCAGTTAGTACCATGCATAATACACGCTTGGGCAGTCATGTCTCAAAAAACTGGGCAGAATATTATCCCGTAGTAGGTTGCCATTGCGGTAGACTGGTTGCCGGCCAAGGCTATAGAATCCAATCTGTCCTAGTATTTAACCTATAACTAGAGGGAATATAGACGGATTAATACCTTTCCTAAGGGTATTTGTGCGTAAGTGAATGCGTGGAATTCAAACTCGACTCCCCGATTTCGCGTTCCGAGCGAGATATCCACTGCGCCACACCCTATTTATATACATTACAAATTAAACTAAATACATGAAGGATGAAAAATTTTATCGGATTTTGACGCCATTCTGGAATCTTTTTCTTTTCCCTTTAAATCCATAATTTTGTTTTGTTCATGCTAAATTTCAGGAGAAAAAATACGATATAAAAAAAATCACTTTCTAATCCATAATGTTGAATGTGTTAAAATTCTTAACAAGAAAAATCTCCAGTTGATGTTAAAAATTACCGCAAATCGTTGATTTATTTCAGATGGAATTATGATGTCTTTAATTTGTATTTAGATAAACTATATTTATTTTCAATTTTTCTAGTTTAATTGTTCACATATATTGCATAAGATCCATTATTGTACGTAATTGGGTTACAATAAAATTTATATTTTACGTTCGAATTCAAGTTGAATTCGTTGAATTCACTTACGCGCAAATACCCTTAGTAAAGGTAGTGAGTTATCCATCTCTTCCCTCCAGCTATGGGTCAAATAGCAGGAAAGATTGTGTTTTATAACTTTGGTTGACAGTAAGTTTACTGCAGAAAGTAATGGCAGCTTACCGCAGGAAAATCTTTTGCCCGGTCTGTTATGTCTCGAAAGAGACGTGATCGCTCAAGCGTGTATCACGTGTGGCACTTAACTGACTGACCTTATGAAAAATGAGATAGAGTAGAGTATGGAGCCCTGTGTGGTGGGGCATAAGCCCCATATATCGGCCTTGCTTCGGACAGTTAATGTTACCAGTTCACTCGTCCATAGATTGAAACTAAAATAAAACTAGATAAATATGATTCTCATTGAATAAATTATTTTTTTTTTTTATTATTATCGTATCACCCCGAGCAAGGTGGTAACGCCACTGATGTTCAGGGGGCTACGTAATAGTGAAAAGATTGGAAAAGAGAAAGCCGGAAACCACATCCTAAACAGGGAACAAGGGATGAGCCTCTTAACCTGTTCAATAGGCGTGGGTGGAGTGTGAACCGGGCGATAGATCTATCTACTCCAATTATGGAACGTGAAAACAGAATCACTTGGAACTGATCTAGCCAAATTGAGTGGGCCGATTAAATTTTGCTATGGCAAGACATATTTGTTCAATATTGACCTAAACAAATATGAAATACTTTCATTTACTCTTGATACCAAAGCCAGGGGCAAGCAAGAAATAAACATTAAAACAAAAAATGGTCAGTTTTGGTTTGCGGAATTTCAGGGACTAGAAAACTAATTGAAAGCTAAATATACTTCCTGTTGCTTAAAGTATATAAAAATTGAATTACCACAAGTTTAGGTTCATTTCCTTCTTTAAATCGGTCATTATAAAATGTCTCTTCCAAATATTTAAGCAATGTCCTCTGTTCATATCGGCGACTAACTAGCGCTCAACTAAGTATAAAACACAGATATTCGTAATAAAATGACCAGAGTTGTCCATTGGAACGACTAAACATTTTTTTAATTATAGGGGGGGGGTCACTGAAAAGTGTTTGTCCTTACCAAAAAAAAGAAAAAAAAAATCTCCGCCTGTGAAATATTTTGAAACACGCATATCTTAAGAGCTTCAGTTAATATGCGTTTTTACGGGCTGATACGTCCTCGGGATGTTCGTTGTGGTGTAGTGGATATAGACTCGGAACGATAAATCAGGGAGCCGAGTTCGAATTCCAGTTGAATTCTCTGCGTTTACTTACGCACAAATACCATTGGGAAAGTTTTCTTCCCTCCAGATTGTGTTCTATAGCAACCAGTCTACCGCAGAAAGTAATGGCAACCTACTGCGGGATAATCTTATGCTCAGTCAGTCTTGTTTTTTTAGAGACATGATCGCCAAAGCGTGTATCACGTATGACACTTAACTGACTGACGTCCTCGGGTGTGACCCGGGTTGCTTGGTGATTTTACAGACTGGTTGAGTTGTTTGCCAACCAAGGTTAGAGAGCCCAGTCTGCTCTGCTATTTAGTCAATAACTTTGAGTGGGAAGGAGAGATTAGTTCATACATTTCTTTAGGGTACTTGTGCGAAAGCAAACGTAACGAATACGGTCAAACTTCTTTCTGAACCGGTAACCGTTAGACTACCCGCACACCCAACCAAGACAGGATTAAGAAATTGTGACAGAGAATCTGGCTAACTCGATAAGAGATCCAAAGTTGGTTACTATTAGCACCAGAAATTACCTCCTCTTCTATTGCCGTTGAGAGAAGACATTTTACTTACATTAGGTGACGCTGGTAATTTTTCACACAAACGCAGGTATTAACCGATAGTCAGCGTGGGTCTGAGACTGGGAGCACGATATCACACTTGTCTTTTTTTTTCTCCTCGGGCGAAGGAGCGTACCAAAAACGCTGAATGGAAAGAGAGGAAATCTGACGAGGCGATGCTAAAGGGCAGGGGTTTGTCTGGAGTAAATTGACAAGAGCCAGATCCCTCGTATTTTTCCCGAGCATATGCCCTCAGAATGCCCCACGGTACAATCGGCATTGTGCTACATTTTACCCTTGTAGGAGAGTGTTCGGTTAAATACCCAGCGCTCTCAACGTGCAGAAAACCAGACACAGAAATGTTGACCGTTTTGTCACTTGGTCAGATTTCTGCTGCCCTCGTAATACAATTCGGTGTTTGAAACGAGTAAACTGTTTTGTTTTCCTGATCATTGTTTTCAATTCTACACAGCTTCTAACGACGGCTTGTTGGCGTCTTTCTTGAAGAGAATAGTTATTTAATGTCTCTATCATTTTTATCGTATTTGTGTGTGTAATACATATATATTTTCAAACGTTACTAAAGAGTAAAGTGGATACTCGTATTTGAAATGGATGCCTTTTTTTATAATGTCTATCGGCCTGTGCATAAGACATTTTGATAAAGTGTTCTCTGGTAGGGATCGAATCAGCGCCCCTCTTTACAGAAGAGACCACTGTTTAACTCGTCGTGTCCTCTGTAGCCGAGTGATAAAGCACGCTCAATCAAACTGGTTTCTTTTACAAAAGCGGGCGCAGGTTTGATTATTGCCGGAAAACACTTTTTATTCTAGTATTTTGAAATTTCTCTTTGATTTGTATTACACACACACTAGTCAGTTGCTGATACCCCCTGATGAGTGGACGCAGTGATTCCTGGAGTCGGGATGCTGAAGGTAACATCAAGTGATAAATCTTTTACTTGTATTAATTCTCTCTCTCTCTATATATATATATAATGTGTGTGTGTGTGTGCTTGGTTTGATGATTGTGTACTGGATCGTTAAAATGATGGTAACTATGCAGTATTGATTCCTGTCTGCACACACTCACTTCTCACGCACGCACGCACACTCTTACCCCGCTCTCTTTCTCACACACATATACTCTTTCCTGCTCTCACACAGGTACACATACACACCCTTCTCTCTCTCTCACACACACACACACACTCTTTCCCCCGCTCTCATGCAAACACTCCCGCTCATACACTCACACACACTCTTCCCCGCCTCAAATACACAAAAAACAACGGACTTATTGAAGTTGTATTGGTGGTTATATTTTTAGCAAGATTATTTTAATCTCTACAATTACCTGAATTGTCGTAAGAAAAATTTTTTTAATGATTTTAAAAGTAAAAATATACAAAAACTCACAGTAAATAAAAAGATGAATACATTAGCAACTTATCTCTTTTTATTCATGAGATATTTCATTGTTATAATAACACTAAGCTTGTTCACTTATTGGCGTCGAGTAATGCCTGCTGATATGTTAAGTCACATTGTGTTTTCAGTTATAATCTCTTAAAATTTGTATAATTTTAAAAAGTAAGGATTGAAGCCTATTTTGCTGAAAAGTAATTTTATATATCTGTCACTAAAGCAGTTTTTTTTCTCTCTTTTAATGCTCTGATTCTCAAACGAGAGGCATTTGGCTCTCAGGGGAGGAATTTTAACCAGGGAATGGATTTCAGTAATATACATAAATCATTCGTATAATAGCGAAAAAAAAAAAAATTGCATCAGAATTCAAAGAGAAAGCCGAACTGATATAACTTTGAATCACAAAACAAGCATTTGATTAATTCCTGGGCTGGGTAATCCTGACTTTTGGACTTAGTTTTAGCTGACTGAACTGTATGGATTTAGTTCAGTCAGCTAAAACACCTAAACGGCGCATATTTTTTTGTTGTTGCTTGCAAGACATTTTTGCACTTACGGTAATAAAGCATCAATTGTCTAAAATTCACCTTATAAACTTCCATTTTCACAGGAAGGCAAAATTGACACGAATTAAATAAGTTTAAACTTTCTTTCTTCAGAGATAGTTTGAAGTGTGTTCTAATCGGAAATATAAGCATACTATACCTGTCGATAAATTTGACGGGTTCTAACGTGTTGGAAAAGGAACAACTAAAAATCTACATGAACTTACCAGACAACCCACTACATTGGAAACAAAACATTCTCTACTGTATTCTGTAGCTTATCAGTTAACACGTGAAACCCTCTTTCGTTCTTTACTAAACGACTTTAATTAGTCATTTTATAATGTCGGTTCTCAGAATCCCAGGCCATATTCCTTCCCTTGCGACCCCTTCTTTACGGATGGCTCCAAGGACCACAGTAGAGCAGCGTGGGCAGCAGTTCTGAATGAAACAATTCACAAAAAGGCTCTCCCAATAGAAAGCTCCATTTTCACTGCAGAAGTCTGTGCTATTGACCTTGTTCTCAATATCCATCAAAAAGTAAACATAAGAAATTCATATTATTTTCAGACTCATTCTCCGTTTTAACATCAATAAGTAATAAAAAGCTTGAGAACCCACTAATCACCAAACTGCTGAATAGACTAGACTCATTGTTTAGCCATAAAGAAATAATTATGTGTTGGATTCCAAGCCATATCGAAGTGAGGGGCAAGGAAAAAATAGACTCGGCATCCAAACCTGAGTTCTGATAATATCAACATCCCTTATACCGACCTGAAACGTAAAATCAACAAATTATTTTACGCAAAATGGCAACAACACTGGAATAATAATACGAACAAAAAACTCTTTCAAATCAAGCCCACTTTGGGAGAGCGGAGAGCAGTTACTAGAAAGTCAAGGAAAGAACAAGTTGTTATATCCAGATTACGTATCGGCCACACAAGCCTCACTCACTCCTTTATATTCAAACAAGAACAGCCACCACAATGTTTGACATGCCAGACAACTTGTACAGTCAAAAATATTCTTGTGGAATGTAGAGCCCATGCTACTGCTAGAAAGCGATACTTAAAAACCAACAATATGAAAGATATATTTGAGAACACTCGCATGGACGACGTTCTCTCCTTTTTGAGAGAGACATGAGTATATTTAGAAATATAATACCAGGTCACAATTGTTAAAAATCCAACTAATGGAAAAGTTTGAACTTAAAAAAAAAAACCCAAAAATCTGATTTTCAGCATCAAATGATCCAAAGAAGGTTGATATGCTGGTTAAACAAAACAACAACCAACCCTTGCGATCCCAAGTTAAAAGCGAAGATTACAAATGCTAATTTTAGGATTGTCCTGAGTCTCAAACCCGAGCCTTAAACCTAATTTACCCTTTACTTTTCTTTTCTTAATCCGGCTGCTGAAGCCTTGTCATTTCCCATTCTTTATTAATAGCTGTCACGTTTCTATACTAGGCTTACTTACTTTTCTTAGCATAGAGGCTTTCGATTCTTTATTGAAGACCTGAAGGTTGTTATATATATTTTAATATGAATTTATCCGTTCGTGTGTCCCCACATTTCATTCAAATGTAAATTGACTGGAATGTTTTAAGCGCTAAAAATGGCTCATTTTAGCCATATTTACAAATCTCTCAGCACACCGCAATTCTTCTCATTAAAAGAAAAATAAAATATACTTTCCTGAATTTTTTACTTGAATAAGATTGGCTGATTTAAAGTTTAATTATCTTATCTGATTTGAAAGAAATACCGTATCTACGCGAATTTGTAACTTGTTTTTACGCCAAAAAATAGAGGGTCGCACTATATACAGGTATTACTTTTTTTTAAGAGGTTACAAATCATTTGTTGTCCGTAAATGTTTTCTGAAGGGGTTAAAGTTCGCGTTTAAAAAAAAAAAAAAAGAACGAAAAACAGGTCTCACTTATACACGAGTAAATACGATATTACTTTTAATTTAAAATATCGCAGAAAAGCATTTTTTAACACGTAGGTGGGTGTTTTTATGAACTGTTGATAACTCTCGATAGACTTACGCTTGTGAATTTATATATATAACGTGAGTGCCTTTTTTATATAATTTTTTTAAATTATCCAGTAATCTTAGAATTTAGAAAAATATTTTAAGTAATCTGTTTTATTTAATTTTAGATACTTCGGCTTTAAATCTACTATAGTGAATGCAAGGAATTCAGCTGGAATTCGAACTCGGCTCCCCGATTCCTCGTTCCGAGTCGATATCCACTGCACCACAAAAATGTCGTAAAAATGAATTCATTACTTGCATGAACTGACATTCCTTTCTCACTATATGAACAAATTTTCCAGGCACCCAGTGAGGATTACCCACCTCAGTAAAACAATCTACCCGTTTTCTGGAACTCTCTCAATATGTGGTGCAGTAGGTATAGGTATATAGAACGAGAAATCGAGGAGCCGAGTTCAAATTCCAGTTTAATTCGTTGCATTCAATTACGCACAAATACCCCTGAGAAAGGTATTAATCCGTTTCTTCTCTCCAGTTATGTGTTAAATAATAGGACAGACTGGGTCCTATAGCCTTGACTGGCATCCAGTCTACCGCATAAAGTAATGGCAACCTACTGCGGGATAATCATCTGCTCAGTCAGTCATGTCTCTTTCGAAACATGATCGCCCAAGCGTGTATCACGTATGGCACTTAACTGACTGACTCAATATGTTAAGGCAATTTGGCTTTGTGGAATGTTTATAATGTTTATGACGTAAAGGTAATTTAGATAATTGGGTTAGCGGACAGTGCGTATTAAGAAAACGTTCCTCGGCGGTATAATGTTCGTTACGTGATATAGGGACTGACAGCTTGGAAGAGATTGAAACTGATCAATACTTTACTTAAGCCTCAAGAATTTCGGATAATTTTGACGACACTATGTTCTATACGCTGTGCCCCTCAGGGCGTGGTGATCGTGTCTCTACATTTCTCCCTGTCCTTTGTAATCTTTAATAAAAGTTACAGAGCCAATTTTTTCCCAACATCTCAAAGTAGAATATTTTTTCATTCAAAATCTCCGATGCCCGCCCCGACTTTCAACAATTTCAAAATTAAATACTGTATTAAATTGAATAACCAGATGTCAATCAGCTTACCTCGTGAATCAGTCAGTTAAGTGCTATACGTGATACACGCTTGGGCGATCATGTCTCGAAAGAGACATGACTGACTGGGTAGAAGATTATCCCGCAGTAGGTTGCCATTGCTTTCTGCGGTAGACTAGTTGCCGACTAAGGCTATATAACCCAATCTGTCATAATTGGAAGGAAGAGACGGATTAATACCTTTCCCAAGGGTATTTGCGCGTAAGTGAATGCAATGAATTCGACTGGAATTCGAACTCGGCTCTCCGATTTCTCGTTCCTAGCCGATATCCAATGCACCACAACGCACCTCGTGAATATCATAAATAAAAGTACAATTCTGGCCAATATGGGTTTTAGAAATCATATTTTTCTCTTGTAGGTTGTAACTATGAAATTTAAAAATATTTTTCAAAAGAGCTACAAATTATGTTACAAATATTATTTAAAATAACATTTAATTTTGGTACCAATATTTGGGAGATAGGAGCAGGTATGGAATATTATTTATTAACACCAAAATAAATGAACTAAACAGTTCTAATTTTGATATGAATTTAAAAAAGGCACGAAATCTCTTCTCACTGCATTATCACTTCTTGCCAGATATTTTGGATAAATCATTGTCATGTCATGATGGTTGATGCTATTTTACCTGCACTCATATTCCAAATGCATTTGTGGACAAATTTACGTTAATTGCTCACAACAACGAATAAATATTTGGAAAAAAAATGAGATGGCTAATTGTGTCAAGACAAGCATTAACTTTTGGCGGGTTTACTTTTTTCTAAGTTTTTATTGCAACGTTCTGGTCGTTTTGATATTCTACGACCGTTAAGAATCAAGAAATATTAGAAGTAAAAAAAAATGCTTTATATGAGATATGAATCTGTATTTCTGAGATGAGCTATTTACAATTTACATCGTTCGGATAGGGGATAAAAGGATTGGTCGAGTAATCCAAAAAGTGACTTCACCCAGAGTGTTGTGAGTTCAATACCAGTCCCCGACAGAGGGAACAAAAACTTGGATAGTTGAGTTACTAAAGAGAATTAATTGAAGCTTGACTTGGCAACGAATTTCGGCCGATTTACTTCCGCCTGTTTACTTCCGGTTAGGAAAGTAATGCACTTTTTTGTATTCCTCAACCTGCGCATTACTTTCCTAACCAGAAGTAAACAGGCGGAATTAAATTCGTTGCCTACGCAGTACGTCATTCAGCAGTTAATTACATGACTTCGTGAGAGTTACGGGAGAGAAAAAGTGCAAGATATAGTTCTTTTTTTTTTTTATGGACATTTACATTAAAAAAGGTAAGTTTCTTCAATAACTAATTGATTTGAGTTCAGCATATACATTTGCACAGAAATAATGCTATCTTGGATAAATTTGAAGGGGAAAAGCCGTCGGGAGTTAAAACGAAAATTTACTGTTTTTTTTCTTCTTCAAACTACATTAAATTCCCTAGTTGGCCGAACTAGAAGCCGTCGACTTTGCCCTAAAAAGGACAGTAATATCAGGGCGAAGATGCGGTCAGAGGCAGTCTGTTGGAGCAGTAAGTGCTGAAGATGATGGCTTGCTAGAAGCTTTTGTTGTCGAGACTGCTGTTGATGGCTGTGTCAAGTTCTGCTATCGGTTGCTGTTGATGGCTGCGTCAAGGGGTTGATTTCGGCTGCTGATGGTGGCTGCTTCGGCTGTGGACTACTGCTGATTATGATGGTTGTGTTAAAGGCATGTTCCGCTGCTGCTGGATCACAATCATCCTCTTCATCCGGAGACGGGAGGGAATGTTACAAAATTAACGGGTTTAAGGCTATTTCCTGTTGCGCACGAACAATCGTAAAGTAATTTTAAATTACGAAATATAATACCATTGGACATTGCACAACCAAAAGCATATAGGGAGCTCGGCGATACTTATTAAATTGGCCTCGTGACAAACATAACCGAAATCCACACAGTCATCATCAAAAAGTTGAAAGAATAAGTGTTTCGTTTGTAAAATAAGGGAAATTTAATTAACAGAATAGGATAACATCAATTTGTGGGAAGTGAAATTATTAACTGTGTAAAAATGTTCAAAGAGAAAATGTTGTACGGAGTTAAGTGAATCCAGAGTTCGTATTTGTAGCAAAATGTGTGTATGCAGAAAAGATTAACAGGGTAGTAATAAAGTCTGTGTTCCTTTCTTTTAACGGACGGCGAGGAAGTGAAAAGGAAGGAAATAAAATAAAGGAAAATTGTACTTATCGACGTTAATCTTCAGGAGTTAGTTGAAGTATCTTGTTGTTGTTTTCTTCTTTGTTGGCGGCGAGAATGGTGAGGACGTAGAATAAGCGATAAAGGAAAATAGCAAGCAAGAAAGAAAAGGAGAGGAAATATGTCGTCGTGGCATGTCCGGTTCAGCGGATTGAAATTTCTTTTGTCACATCGTGGTGGATTTGATCTTTGCTCCCATTTGATTGATTCCACTTTCCTTCTCTCTATATATAGCAAAAAACTTTTTTTTACATCTGATTAACTTCTCTGTTTTTCTAAATCGCTCCCTTTCATTGGTTAGACACCAGATCGCGAAATTTGGCTTCGTTTTTTTTTTCCTTCAGTACGGGGTCAATCCTTTTTTCTATTGGTCAAAATTAGATTTCATACTGGATTGCGAAATTTGTAAACAGTGAAAAGAAGTTACTTTTAATTCCGTATTCAGCACAAGAAGAAAGGAAACAGTATTTGCTTCAGGTGTTCATCGAAAAATACCAGAGAAACGACTCACTGTATTATTAATCTCGATCATTCTGTTTTAGTTCACACATAATAACAAAGTAGCATGAGGTTACAATAATGTTAAAAGAAAATTCAGTACCTTTTCTTATTTCTCTTGATGAATGTTTTTCGCAAGGTTTTTGAGCTTAGCTATCGTGTGAATTACGTCGACCGTTCACTGATCAGTGATTGCTCAAGTGCTTTCTACTGTAACTGAGGGCCTATAGCAGATAAAAAGTAAATAGAATTGAAAAATATTTTAGAATTAATTTATTATATATCTATAATTCAATTATTGATATTTTCTCTCAATATTTTTGGAGTATCGTTAATCATTAATTTAAAGTAGGTACCTTCCCTAATTCGCTGAAAAACAGCTTAGCATAAATAAAAACAAAAACTCTAAACTTAATAAAAACAAATTTTTTTTCCGTCAAAAATGTTCATGTTATTAAGAGGAAAGATCAAAAGATTTTTTTAATTATTTAATCCTCTCTAGCATGTTCAAAATATTGGTAAAAAATCTTTTTTGTTTCGTCAGCGAGTGACCAATTTTTTACCAGAGTTTATTTGGGATTGTAGCTATTGGAAGATAGTTAATGTTTTTTTTTTTTAAATTCGGCCTTATGTCATACATAACCAAACTCCCTACAACGTATATGATTTTTATTCGTGATCATCATCATCATTAGAAGGTTTTTCAGCATGTTGGTTGGAGATTGTAGATTAGTGTGGAATAGGGGAAAAATAAAAATATACATTTTGCATGTTAAAATAGAAATTTATTAAAAGAACGAATAACAAAAGTTGTAGCAGTTAATGTTCAATGAGAAAGTTAAGGGTATCAAGAGTTGTAGAAATGTTCGTAGTAGTAATTTGTTGGAAAGAGTTTGTGCGTGCGTACGTACGTATGTATGTATGTATGCATGTATAAGCGTTTGTTTGGTAGGAATGTCTTTGAATGGAGAAAAAGTAAAAGGAATCAGCACACGATAAAGGAGAAAGAACTAATGTGCGACGCGACCTTACGTCCGGGTCGACTTGAAGTTTCTCCCCTTACATTTTAGTGTGTCGTCTTGTTGCTCCCATCTAACTGACACTGACCAAAGCCTTGTATAGTCAATTAGATTTTTCGCAAATCGCTTCCATTGGTGAGAAAATCAATTTAATATCTACTTGCGAAATCCAGTTTCGATTTTTTCTTTAAGCTCATGGTCAGTCCTTTTTCTATTCGGCAAAACTAGGATTTCACACGTCATTGTGAATTTTTGTAAAATTGAGAAAGAAAGTTGATTTTAATTCTTAATTTCCCATCCACCACAGAATAATGAATATAATCATAGTAAAAAGCATTTGTTTCCGGTGAAAAACACATTAAATTTGAAATTATTGCAAAAATCAAATAATTGTCGAATTTTAATGAAACTTTCAGGACTTATTCACAAATTAATGAAATTATTTTTTTTAGAAAATCTCGTTAAAAATATTGTTTTACATCTATTAACGCTCCCTTCACGTAATTTCATGAAATTGAATTCCGTTTCGAAAATTTGTTTTATTAGTTAAACACTGCACCTCTTGGGTTACGTAAATAATTTTTTTCCCGAAAATCAGCTCCGAATAGTAAAATAAAAATTAAAAAAAAATCTAATTATTTAATTAGATAAGCTTTTAAAAATTTAATAAGGAGATTAGTCTGAAGAAAAAACTTTTTCGATTAATAATGAATTTTTACAAGAATTGTTTTCATTTTGTTCTTTTTTAATATTAATAATTTATAAAGTTTTAAAAATATTTTTGAAATTCTTCGACGCTTTGTGGCGGTTAGGATATTAAGTGAAGACTATATTTACTCATAGTAAATTGAAAAGTTTAATATAAATCTTCGAGCCAAAAGATATTTAAAATAATAATAATTTTTTTTTTCGTGTGTAAGAAGGTTGTTTTTTTTTGTTTGTTTTTTAAAGTATATTTCGTGTGTTACATTAATCATTAAAAGGTTATAGGTTCACGGTTTCCTCTCCTCACAGGAAAAATTGGACAATTATGTCAATTCTGGTCAACCATACTTAGCTTATAAACACGTTTGGCTGTCATCACTCACTTCACACGGCAGAAACATGCTCCTCCGTAATTAAGAAATACTTTATTTCTAAATTTCATGCTATAAGCAAGTAATACTTGTTTCAAATCAGATTAATTTAACTTCAAATTTGCTAATTTACCAAAAAATAACGTATCACAAATGTATATTTTATTTTTTGCAAGATTTTTAAAACCGAGAATCAACTTTTGAACGAAAAAAATAACTTAAAAAGTAAAAACTCTAAAAAAAAGAAAAAAGTTAAGATTCCAATCAATGTAATTTCTATTTGAAACACACCACCATAACTATTTATTAATTTATTTTGTTTGCTTACTGGAAATAGTTTAATCATTTAGTTTTCAATGAAAGCTTCAAGAAAGTTTTTTGTTTTCATTTATTTTATTTTATTTTTTTTAAATATTTTTTTCGCTTTAAAACTTAGGTATCGAAATGAGTGGAGGCACGTAAAAATTTTAAAGACTTTTTTTTGTTATATCTCGATATGTTTTTTCATTTTCAGGAAGTGGGTGATCATGGCTCTTTTTCTTCACTGTTTTTTTTCTTCTGTCTGACCATTTACCATTCCTCTTTGACCTTATTCTGCCACCCATACACACAAAACTTGTTAAATAGGTCACTCACTGTTTCCCCTTGCTACTTTTACCCTGTTAGTGTGAAATTCTTCAGGTTTTGTTTTCTCATTATGTGTCCCAGAATTTTTAACTTTCTGATTATACCAGCTTCTTTACTGGTGAGAGCTGAATTTTTAACCCTGTTGTTATTACTGTAGAGTTTTTTTCATTTATTTTTTGAGCGTTCTTTGTATTATAAAAACGAAAAAGACAAGTTTTTATTTTGAAAAAATAAATTTGTAAGTTTCAAAAAAATAAAAATTAAAAAATAGGTTTTTCATTTTATTTTCAGCAAACATAAAAACATCTTTTAATTCACACCAACCAATCTGACTAAAACCAGAAATCTTTTTTGTATTTACTTGGCAGTGATATTCAGAAAACTGTGTGTGCGAGTGAGTGAGAGAGAAAGAAACTTCCTTAACAAAATCTATTAAAAACGCTAGAAATGTATTTTCAGCTTTTGTAGAAGTTGTTTCCGTTAGGCCGAGGTCAAAGTTGAGGAGTTATTTGGGCTTGGTCAGAGAAATTTTCTCTCCAGCAAGATTTATAAAAAAAAAAATTAATCAAAAATTTATTTTGCAGTTTGTAAATAGATGGAATAATAATAAAACTGTTTGCAATATGGGCATTTTTAAAAAGTTAATATTTGTCATCAAGTTTTTTAAAAAGCAATACAATGCGAAGTGTCGTGTAGAGAGGAGATTCAGGACGGTGGCGAAATGCCTGGCCAGCCTGTTATGAACTTTTAATCTGGTCGTTTGCGCGCCTCCCTTCCTTCGACCCGACAAGGAAAAAAAGTCTCTTCTTCACTCTCACAATATTTCTCTACCAAGTTTATGGTAAGTATTTGGCGTTATATTTTTTATCAATATCTATTTTATATTTTCTTCATCATCTTTTTGTAATTTTGAGCAGGAGAAAGATGATACTTTCAATTAAAAACAATCACTTTTAAATGAAAATTATTGGCAGCATCGAGGATTTTGTCCGCCTAGTTGTGGTAGTTTTTTTTTTAATGTTTAAGAATTGGGATTTATATCACTTAATGTTTATCTTGTCTAATCACTCGTTAGTGATTTTATTTGAGATCATATGGAAGAAGGAAACATTTTTCTTTTTTTTTTTTTTTATTTGTTTGAAAAATGCACACGCTTCATTTTTTGTGGATGTGTAAAACTCGTTTACTAATGTAAAACAATCATTGTATTTTTTTCTGGATCGTCTGTCCTATGTTCTATTGCACATTTCTATTTTATTTTATTTTTTTTCTAAAAAATATTTTATAATAAAAATAAATGTTTCCTTTTACGGAAATGAAGTTTAAAAAAATTGTTTATAAAAGAAAACATGTAGTTGAAACTTTTGGCTACATAGATTTTTTTTTTTTTTTTTTTTTTTTTGTTAACTCAATCCCGAGCCGGTCCGGCATTTTTTTGCGCTTGCTCACATCACATGTAAGATGAAGACAAATGTCGGTTAAAAAAAAACAAAAAAACACCCACCCACGTACATAATTTTTTTTTTTATCTAGGTAATATTCGTCTCACCCTTTTTTATTGCTTTCCTAGTCTCATACTTTAGAATTTTCGGCACACTAAAAAAAAAAAAATCAAATCCTGTGACAGATTCACTTGGAAAAATAAAAATTTTATAAAAATGCACTTACAAATTCTTAAATAAGAATTTTATTGGTCGTAATTCTTAATCGTGTAGTAATTCAAAATGATTTGCACACTCAAAAAAAAGAATAAGAAAAAATAGTCAAATACTGAGATTGATCAAGAACTGAACTAATTCTGGGATTTGACTTTTTTTTTTTAATCATTGAAGAAATCTTTCATTGTTTTTTTTTTCAGTGCTGTTCCTAGCATAGGTTTTTTATTTTGAATTTTTTTTTCTGAACTCTTTTTGGGGTGGGGAATTTCATTTTCAAAATATGTTATTAAATTAATTAATATTTCCCTAGAAGGGAACGACTTGCTCAAATTCATTCAGCCCAAAAAACACTTCATAAGAATCTAGATTAGAATCTATTATAAAAATTGTTTGGAATTTTTTTTTTAGGTGAAATTGTACAATAATACTGTGGCCTTGGCCCTAAAGTAATTAGATTTTATTTGTAATTTGTTTCATACCGAATTATACTGCAGATCGGGAATAAATAAAAAATAAATTATTACAGTTTTTGTAAAGGTTAAGGTTTGCTATAAATTCCTTATTGAATTCAGAACAAAATATGCTCATGCGACGTGATTTTTTAAAATGTGAAAATAATATTTTATTATTTTTTTTTTAAATATTTATTCTGGATTGCGTTAAAAATGAAAATAAGTCTGTGACGAATTTCAAAAATGTTATTTTTTTTTACATTAAAAGTGATAGTTTTTATTACACGCTGTAAGACCACATTAGAAAAAAAAAAAAATGGAAAAAAATAAAAAAACGAAAAACTTGTAAACATTTCACCGTTCGGCAAACATGGACATTCGTGCCCTCAGAAAAAACAAAACAAAAAGAAAACTGAGTGTAAAAAGGACATTTTTTTCCATTGACACCGCTTTTACTTTTTTATTTTTTTTACTACCTTGGCAATTTTTATTGTTAAAAAAAAAATGATTAGAATTAGGTAATCCCACTAAATCGCTGAAAAAACAGTATTAAATGAAAAAAATAGGCCTCTAAACTTAAACAGAATTTTCCCATCTATATTGTTATTAAAGTAAATTTTTTTGTTTCCCGAAGGCCTTTTACCCCTTCAAATCTTTCCAAAACATCCTTAATTCCGTGCAAATGTGTTTGCTGAACTCAAATCGATAATTGTTTATTGAAGAAACCATGATATCGGCCAGAAATTTATCGGACTATATCTCAACCCTTATTACTGTTCTAATATTTGATTCACCGCTGAATGACATGACTCGAAAGATACTTATTTCGGCCGATTCACTCCTGTTGAACAATTACTCCGCAATTTGTTTGGTTTCGGAACTCATTTTCCACGTACTAATTGGAAAACGGAAGTAAAAATATTTCTTTTGTGTATTTGAAGTTTGTTTTTTTTTTTGTATGGTAATTTCTGTGTGTACATGAAAAGTTCATGGGTTTCAAGGTTTCCTTACCTGAGAGGAGAAAAGTTTAGACAATTATGTCAATTCTGATCACCATATTCGTAGCTTATCTCACCATCTGTCTGTCATCACATGTCGCTCATTTATAAGAAAGGTCAGAGATCAATATTTGGACTAAGAAATAGTTTAATTCTAAATTTCATGCTATAAAAAAGTAATACTTGTGAAAATCAGATCAATTTAACTTTAAATTTGCTAATTTTCTAAAATAACACATCACAGATGTACATTTTATTTTTCAAAATTTTTAATACTGAGAATTAACTTTTGTTTACAAATGTGTCGATCACTCAAAAATGGCTGAAAAATTGAAAAAATTTTAAAAATTTACAAATTCTACATTCCAATCAGTATAATTTCTGTTTGAAATGCACAAGTGTATTTTGCATACTGGAAAAATTAATTTAATCTTTTAGATTTCAATTAAAACTAAAATAAAACATTTTTATTTTTAAAAATTCACTTTAAAAGTTAGGTATCAAAAATGAGTGGAGGTACCTAAAGAATTGTAAGAAAACTTAAACGAATGATGAAAGGGAATTTGTTTATATTTCTGACATGAAGTAATTATTTACTTTTTTATATACTATTTACATTGTCTAGACTGTTGTCCTCATCTTCGTTGCCACATTCATGAAGTTTCAGTCATTGTACACTCTGGCCTTCTTCACGTGATTGGAATTTCAAGCAGAACTCTTTATTTTGTTCACTGGGGTAAACCTTTATTCACCTCTACTGTAGCCAGGTATTGAACTCACAACTCTTTGGGTCAGGTCACTGGATTCAACCAATGCTTTTATCTGCTGGGCCATGTGTTCATGAGGATACATGGCTTGATGGATGAAATTAGTTGTAAGTTCAATACTTGGTTACAGCTCAGGTGAACAAAAACTTGGAGAATTGATTTAAAGGAAGATAACTGTATTGAGACATTTGGAAGAGGCATGGCATATAGAAGTAGAACAATCTACTCCGGTGAATGAAATAAAGGGTTTAGTTTAAAATTCCAATCACCTGAATATACAATTGTTTATGTTCTTCAGGATTTGCAAAAACAATATTGAATTATTAAAGCTTTTATTTACAAGAATAATTTTATATTTACAACATTCTAAAAACTAACAAATAAAAAACTAATACAATATTTATCATTTATTAGTTTATCAAGAAATAGATATGAAAACATTCACCATTTTATAAAGTTTTTTATCAATTGGCAATAGGCTGATGTTTTGCTAACCGTTTCAATAAACAATCTAATAAATAAATGTTTATTACTTTTGTTGTAAATTCTCAAGGACAAATAAAATGATAAATTCACTTTCATATGTTTGCATTTTATTACAATTCTAATGATCACATTTTAAAACAAACATTTCCGAGGAGAGAAGGTAGTTAAAATAAAAGCGGTGTCATGGGGAAAAACCCTCTCTCTTGATACTCCATTTAAAAAAAAAAAATTTATTTTTGTGGCCGTGAAGGTCCATGTTTGCCAAAATTTCTTTTTTATTTTTTTACATTCAATGAAACACATGTAAAAGATATATATATATATATTACTTAATTACTTAGTTTCTGGTCATAAAATTAAACCAGTGCACATTTGTATTAAAAAGTTTTCAATACAATTGTATTGTAGAACATTTGAATATTTTACATTTGTAAACAAGGTATTACGCGACCTAGGTTTCTACCATGAGTGGTGCCTGAAGACACCACTCATGGTAGAAAACTAGGTCACGTAATAACTTGTTTACAAATAGAAAATATATATATATATATATATATATATATATATATATATGCATTATTCTTCAGCAATTAATTTTTTGATGACTGGCATGTGTATACACTGCTTATATACAACATGTTAAAATTTCTCTTCGCTGATTCCATGTGCCTATGGCTTGGGGGTAGCGATTCAGACTGACATCAAATCAGTTGAGTTTTGATTCCAGCCAGAAGCAAGTGGTTGTGTCTAGCCACACTGATGAGCTGTGATACAGCGAAACAGGCTTGTGTGTGGATGACTGTGTGTGATTAAAGGCACAAGTAGACAAATAATCCCATAAATTTTTTATGAGTATTATTATGCTAATAAAGTATAATTGTAGTAATTGACATCAATTGGCATTGTTTTATTTCCTTGTCTTGATTAACATTATATAACAGAGAAAGAAAAGAAAACGACATAAACATAGGAATTGACTGTCAATTTCACACTTAACACACACACACACACACTAGTAAAACAATAACAAACATTGTGTTTAAAAAACAAAAAAAAATATGTTGATCAAGGTATTTTTAGAAAGATAATGAATTAAGAAAAATAAATCACTTGTAATTACAGTGCATGATATCAAGACAGACAGCATTAATAATAAATGAAATTAAATGTTAATTTAATTTCTCTTTACATTGAGTTTTGTAGACATTACTTCACTATTCAGGAAACTTGATTTTCAGACTGAAAATAAGTGGAAAAAAAAAAACACATTATTTTGGACTTAACCCATTTTAACCCAGTGTCCTCATTTGAGGACAGCATAAAAAACTGTAAAAAATAATGGGTATAAATCCTTATATAAAATCATTATTATATATAGATAGTGAGGACGTATTGATTCATCAATAAAATTACCTTCCAAATATTGCCCGGTTGGAAGAAAAATTCTTGTGATTTGTAAATGAATTTAATGTTCTAAAACCTGAGGACACTGGATTAAAATGGGTTGAATTCTTTCAGCTCTGTGTGCGTGTGCAAAAGTTTCCATATTTTATTTAAAGTTTTCTATTGTGTCTTCAAATACTTGTTATCAAAAAAGGATAGTGCTAAGAACTTTTTCTGACACTTAATATACAGTTTCCCACCTTTTTAAGGTATGACTTGATTTTAGAGACACAGACATGTATGAGTTCTTGTCAAGGTTGATTCTGGAGGTAACAGCTTTCTTCTCCAACAACCATTACAGCAAGCAGATTATGAAACATTTTGACAAAATATTTGCTGATAATACAAACAACAGGGAGTTTTAAAATTATATATTATATCCATTTATAAGTTTTAAAATTTGTTTTTTAATTATTTAAATTTTAGTGTGTGTTTTTTAAAATTGTTTTATTTTTTTTTCTTTATTTTGTATGATGATTTTTCTTTTTTTAAATATGAAAACTTTTTTTCTAATTTTTCAGATCATGCAATGTTGTAGAAATTCTGTGATTTTCATTGTGGTCAGTCTCACGTTTTATGGTAGGTAAGATTAAGGTGTTTAGTTAAATATTAGAATAACACAAAAATATTAATTTTTTTTTTCTTTTTTTTTTTGTATATAATATATATATACTAGCAGTATAGCCCGGCGTTGCTTGGGTGTAATGAGAGCTTTAAAACTAATCAATGGTCCTGGAACTCAGACTCGGCCTAAAGAATATTTGTGTGAAGTTTGGTGAGAATCGGATAAAAATTGTGGATTTGTATAAATGACATACAGACAGATAAACAGACACACACATCTTGCCTTTTATCTATCTATCTATCTATATATATATAATCGATTTTCTGCACTATTGTAAGAACTGCAACCTTGAAACTTCTGAATATCATTTCTTATGTCTTTGTTTATCAGTGTATCAAATTTGATTAAAATTGGACCACTCCTTCTATAACCTGATTTTTTTTTATTATCGATTTTTGATATTTATTGGGGGTACTTCAACACAAAACCTAGCTAAGAACACTTGCAGACGCTTATAGTACAACTGTAAATTTTCAAGAAAATTGGTTCAGCCGTTTTGGAGTCTATAGGTTACGTAACGGACACACACAGACACAGTTCCATTTGTAAATAAGTTTAGATTATATATATATATATATATATATATATAAACATGCAGTGTAGATATAGAACAATCCAAAGGAGTATCCTCTACATAAAGTGTTAGGATAACTCTCTAGGAGAGCTCTAAATATATATGTATATAAATACATATAGAGCAAATATATATAAAAATTAAGATAGACATGTTATTCCATGGTTAAGCGAAAGTACAGGCCTGTTTCAGGTGAACCATCAACAGCTTCCGTCTTTATTGTACAGAAGATTTTACACAAAGATTTGTGTAAAATCTTTTGTACAATAAAGACAGAAGCTGATGATGGTTCACCTGAAACAGGCCTATTCTCCTGCTTAACCCTGGAATAACGTGTCTATCTTAATTTTTACATACATATATATGCACACACACACACACACACACACACACACACACACACACACATATCCACCCTGGATGCAATAGATAAATTGTCATCTAAATTATGCAAAAAGAAAAATAACACTGACATCTCATTTTAACAGATATATTTACTAAAATTAGGCTAACCTGCCTTGGAATACTAAAGAGTAAATTTATTCAATAAAATCAGAATCAGCTTCAACCATGGCCTCCAGATGACTTCAGAATCTCTTGCGTCTCCTTGTTTAAGTTGGTGATGTTGCCAAATCCTTGTCTTCAGCTCATCATTGGTGTTACAAGAAGTTTTATTGGTCGTTTCCTCAACTGCATCCCATGCATAATAATGAAGGAGTTTGCAGTTTAGAGAGTCTGTGGCCAGTTGTAAGGGATAATGTGTTGCCAGACATAGGGTGTTCCAGCAGCAACTCTTTTAACCCAGGGCAGCCACTACCTCCTCAAGGCACTTAATGTCATCCTTTGTTTTTGTGGGAAGATGAATGTAGGCATAACTTTGCCTTCACTCGTGATCAATCTAAAAACCTTCATAATCGCCATTAGTCTCCTCCAATTCTTTCTGAATCTTCTGCACTGTCCTCACATTGACACTAACACTTTGAATTTTTTATTGGAGCTTCTGGTATGAATTCAAAGCAGTACAGCATGCCATTTCCAAATTTCTGGCAGTGAAATGTGTCATGGTGTTTTTTTTTTTCACAGATGGTGCCCAACTGACTCTACTATACACTGCAATCAAAAAATCAAGATCCATCTGCTTGCAATTAACAATACAAAGTGGTGATAAATTACCAATTTAATCACACACACACACAAGTGCGTGTGTAATTAACACAAAGAAACTTTGTCACTGAACTGACTGTCATATTCAGTAACTTGACTCTGTAGTTTCATAGATGAACTGCTTAGTAATTGTTCTGTCCACTTGTCAGGAGGTTTAGGATTTACTCACTTTTGTTATTTTTTATATTAAGTCAAAAATTGATTTATGTGCTCATTATTGGTGTGAAGTTGATTTTTTTTTTCTTTTTTTTTGTGTTTGTTTTGAATGTTATGCTTATTTCTCCTTTAATCTCTCTTTCTCTGTGTGTGTGTTTTTTTTCTTTTTTTCTATCAACTCTAGGGCTCTCACTCTCTCTCTCTATCTCTCTGATATCAAGTACTTTATTTCAAAGTCTTCTTGCCTTAAATGCCCTTTCTTTCAGACTTTTACTGATAGCATTTCTAGCTTTATAATATCTTTCAAGTGTAACCACCACTTTCACTACAGCAGTTTTTCTTGCATTTTCCGCCTGTAGAACTTCTTTCTGTGTACTTGCTTTCCTGATATCTACAGTCTCCAAAAGTTTAACTGCAATGTCACTTGCCATCTACCATCTGTTATCCTTTTTTTTTTTGGCATTCCTTGTACTCTGTTTTTTCTTTCACCATAACCCTCTGCACACCAGTGGCAGTTCTGCCATGCTTAGGAATGAAATGACTATAAAAATAATACTGGGGGTGATGGGCAAATTGTTGCCATTTTGTATCTTTAATTGCATGTATGTATGTTGTTTGCTTTTGATTTTGTTGATTACACAGTAGGGTCAGCTAGGCACTGTCTGTGAGAAAAGTGACGCAATTCACTCCACCAGAAATTTGTAAAATGGCATGCTGTACTGCTTGGCATTCATACTGGAAGCTCCAATATAAACGTTTCAGAATGTTTGGGTATCAAACTGAATACGGTGCAAAGGAAAAGAGTTGGATGAGTCTAAGGATGATTACGAATGTATGGCAGCTTGGAAAACTCACTCTGTTCTGATAAGAAAAGAACTCCCGGATTTGTTTGTCGGGAGCCTCGGAGTCAACGTGGAGGTCTACATTCAATCAGTCAGTTAAGTGCCATATGTGATACACGCTTGGGCGATCATGTCTTGAAAGAGACATGACTGACTGGGCAGAAGATTATCCAGCAGTAGGTTGCCATTGCTTTCTGCGGTAGACTAGTTGCCAACCAAGGCTATAGAACCCAGTCTGTCCTGCTATTTAACCCATAACTGGAAGGAAAAGACGGATTAATACCTTTCTCAAGGATATTTGCGCTTAAGTGAATATAATGGATTCAACTGGAATTCGAACTCGGCTCCCCGGTTTCTTGTTCCGAGCCGATATCCACTGTACCACAACGCACATCCTGGAGGTCTGCATTAAGTGCCTTAAAAAGGTAGTACTGCTCTGGGTATAGGGGACAGCTGCTGAAAGACCTGCAGTCTGGCATCAAGACTCTCCACTATACCACACAATCAGAAGAACCCAGTCAAGGCTGTGAGACAATTTCTTCAGCCATCTCATCCCTCATATCTGGCCAGCTAACTTCCCAGACTGCTACTCCATTGATTCTTATGTGTGGAGCACAGTTGAGTGAGAGACCAACAAAACTCCTGTAACATCAGAGATGAACGGAAGGCAAGAATTATAACACCATTCACCAAATTAAACAAAGAAACTGCCCAGAAAAGATGCAGGAAATTCTGAAGACATCTACACCAGGGCTACTCAAAGTGTGGTACGCGAGCCATTGTCTGCCAGTATGTGGAGATTTTCCAGAAAAGAAAGAAAGAAAAAAGTTTAGTCGTATGGATATTTTAAATACGTCTTAAATTAATTAAAATTAATATTTTGTTATACTGTTTGTCTATTTTTCAGAAGATTAATGTCTTTTATTAAATTCAAATTGCTTACGAAGTATTAATATTAACTTTAAATATTTTTTCTGGATTTTTAAAAATATATACCCTCAAAACCAGTCACCATAACTAATATAGCACAAATATGATGTCGGTCAATGGCACACTGGGAAGACTTGCTACGTCAATGATGACTGGCCTTAGAATGAACAAGATATCATGTCCTCATGTTTATTACAGATAATCTCAAAATGTCCCTGAAATAGTCAGTTAGGTGCCATACGCGATACACGCTTGGGCGATCATGTCTCGAAAGAGACATGACTGACTGGGCAGAAGATTATCCCGCAGTAGGTTGCCATTGCTTTCTGCGGTAGACTGGTTGCCGATCAAGGCTATAGAACCCAATCTGTCCTGTTATTTAACCCATAAATGGAAGGAAGAGACGGATTAATACCTTTCCCAAGGGTATTTGTGCGTAAGTTAATACAATGGATTCAACTGGAATTCGAACTCGGCTCCCCGATTTCTCGTTCCGAGCTGATATCCACTGTACAACAAATCTTAAAAAAAAAATTTCTGGGGTTCACAGCCCCCATACCCCGCCCACCTTACTCAGCTGGATTGGCTTGCTTTGCTTGCCGGTCCCTGGCACATTGAAAAAAAAAAGCTACCAGTTTGCCACATCAGATAGTTTGAGAAGCACTGATCTAAAGGCTATGGTTGAAACCAATGGTGATTTTTATGAATAAATTTTCTCTTTAGTGTTTCAAGATATTTTTGTATGATTTTGATAAATATACCTGTTAAAACGAGATATCACTATTCAATTTTTGTGTAATTTATACGATAATTTATCAATCGCACCCTGTGTGTGTGTGTGTGTGTGTGTGTGTAATAGACATTATTTTTTTTCTTATCACAATATTTTTTGGGCTGTTCAATATACTTGTTCAGTTTAATTTGTCTGAATTTCTATGCTGAAGAATGATCATTATTCTACATTATTGATTCGAACACATTTGCTTCTTTTATTCACACTGTTTCATTTAAGTAGTCTGCCTGTTCCTATACATTTTAAATTGAAAACATTTTATTTAATTCATCTAGTGTGAACATCCAGATGAAAACTCTCTCCTGGAAAGATCTGGCGCATCACACAATTTAAAAAAAAAAAAAAAAAAAGGAAAAAAGTCCTGGCATTATATTTTTGTTATTTTAATATTTTTTTTTCAGTTCAAATTGAAAAGTTTCTGTTTGCATGACAGCCATTAACAACTATAAATATTTTATTCCCCTAACATCTAAATCTAACATGCACTTGCAAATTACACATGAGGAGGTGCTGAAAAAAAATTCTTCGTCTGACCCACTTCCTGAAATCTGACTATAATATGTGATTAATGCCAGGAAATACCCGAGGGTCTAATAAAATTTAATTTTCCTCAAGAACCTTTGATCTGTGGTGATCCCAGTGAATACTGAGCTTGCTCTAAAAAATACTAAAGTACTTAGTGTCACCTAAGAACATTAAAAGACACAGGTGCTTTGAGGGTTGACCTAGAAAGAGACCTCATAGTTACTGAGTGCAAAACTGGGCCTCAAGTTAGTAGATGTACAAATATAAACAGCTCCTTAATCCATTTGAACATAGAGTAGACATACACAAGACAATTAGCTGATACCTAACTCATGAGAAGGAAAGTAATGTTACAGGTCTTCACCTGGCATCTCAACTTCAGTTACTTTCGCACCACCATAATGTAACTTTCCTTTGCCTTTCCTATAAACATGTTCATGGTAATTGTTCTGATGAGCTTTCCTTTACAGTCAACGTCTTCTGTGTGTCATGTCGCTTCAGGACGTAGGCGATCATGGCCTTCCACGTTTCCCTATCCCTGGTGGTTCTGAGCACGCCTTCTCCTGTTACACCATGCAATCCTCGTTCCGTCATCCACCTGATTATGTCCTTCAAATATGTTATCCATTGCTTTCCCCTGTCTCTTTTTTCCTCTATCTGACCTGTTAGTATCAGATTCTCCAAGCCCTCCTTCCTCATTGCGTGTCCCAGGAACTTCAGCTGTCTCTTCCTGATGCTCAGTATTAATTTCCTTTTTGTTTCCATCATTTCCAAGACCTCATCATTGCTCACATGCTCAATTCAAGATATTCATTTCAGTTGCTTCAAGTTTTTCCTTCATCTTTGATGGTATTGTCCAACATTCACTGCTATATTGAAGGACAGACAGCACGTAGCAATCCAGTACTCTCTTCCTAGTTTCTATTGAAATTGTTCTGTTTCTTAAAACTTTACTCAATTTCTGGAATGCTTCCTTCGCCATGCCAATTCGCCTTCGGATCTCTGTGTTGCACTTTCTGTCTTCTGTTATAACGCTTTCCAGGTATTTAAATTTTTGTACCTGCTTTTTTTCTGGTATCCACAACCTGTATTTGGCATTTTGGGTTGCCCTTTTTTACTGATGACCATGCATTCGGTTTTCATGCAGTTTATTTCTAGTCCTTCTTGTTACTTTCTTCTGCTACTTTCTCTTGTTACTTCTCCTAAACTATATGAATTTAAGTGCTGCACTCGATTGATGGCAAGGTCTCATCCTTTTACAGTTGAATTGGCTAAATGTAACTGTAAGTTCTATGTTAAGTTTCTTCTCTCACACTTCTTGCTTGTAAAAATCTCTTCTGATTCTTGCTTTGCAGTCAACTTTAATCTTGAGAAAAATTAAATGTACCATCAATTGTTATACTCTGTCTTAATTCCTCTTTTATTTTTCTCATTTATTAATAATGTTTTTTCTCTTTTTCATACTCTTTAACATTCAGTAACCTCTTGTATCTTTGGTTTTATTGCTTTAGCTGGGGTAAAATTATTTAAAAATACAGGGTGAGATTTTTGGGAGTGAAAATAACAAAAAAAAGAATGGTTCTATGTATGATGAAAAATATGTTAGTATGAATATATATATATATATATATATATATATATATATAATCTTCTATGGAGAAGAACATTTTAAAAACAGTTTCCACTTCGGCTATAATGCGTGACTCTTCAGAAATTAATTGAGTTCTCTCGGTGACTGGCATCTGTATACACTGCTTACATACAAGATGTTAAAATTTCCCTTCTCTGACCCCATGCGCCGATGGCTTAGGGAGTAGAGACTCCGACCAACACCAAATCGGTTGAGTTTTCGATCCCGGCCAGAAGCAAGTGGATATGTCTAGCCACATTGATGAGCTGTGATACAGCAAAACAGGCTTGTATGTGGATTAGTCATATATATATATATATAGGTGTCAGTCTGTAAATGGTGAGGATAATCCAACAAGATTACCTTAATATAAAATATCAATTGGTAAATCTATATAGAGAGGGTGTTATGGGTGTTAACCAGAGCGTTATGAAATTTATAAAGGAAAACTCAACATGTCATTTCAATTGGTTATAAACTATAGCTCATTTCAATGAGTTTAATTAGCTCATATCATCAGACCTTATCATATATCTTCCATCTGGTACAAAATTTCTGCTGGACCAGATGGAGGATATATTGTAACATCTGATGATATGAGCTAATTAAACTCATTGAAATGAGCTATAGTTTATAACCAATTGAAATGACATGTCGAGTTTTCTAAACTATATATTATACTTTAGAACCTGTATAAAAATTACAATCTACAACAAAATTTTGTGGTAGATTGTAGTTTTTGTACAGGTTCTAAAGTATAATAAATATTCATTGTTCTATTTTTATATTGAGCACTGTTCTAAAATAATGTTTTGAACATTGCAAATATTTTCTTTGTTTCTTATTCATTTGGGGATATATACTATTTATGTTATTTGGACTATTGTCCTCATCTTGGTTGCCATTTGTATGACATTTTAGCCATTGTATGCGCTGGCCTTTTTCAGGTGCTATGAATTTCAAACCAAACCCTTTATTATGATCACTGGGGTATAGAATTGTCATACCTTGTGCAAAGCCTCTTTTGGTAGTCATGAGTTATCTCCCTCGAACCTAAGTAAATTGTTCACCTCAGCTGTAGCCTGGTATTGAACTCACAACCCTTTTGGGTCAAGTCACTGGAACTAACCAATTTCTATATCCACTGAGCTATGTATCTTTAACATCGTACAAATGGCAACCAAGATGAGGACTATCGTCTGAATAAAGTAAGTAGTGTAAATACAACCTCATCTCAGAAATATGGGCAGGCACACACACACACACACACACACACACACACACACACACACATACACACACACATACACACACACATACACACACACACACACACACACACACATACATTGTTTAATTACTTAGTTTTTGGTCATAATAAAATTAGAACAGTACACATTTGTATTAAAATGTGTTCAATACAATTGTAGAACATTTTTTTTTTAAGAACGCTCATGTAACAGTGATTTTTTTTTTTTAATGCTCATGTGACTGAGAATTTTTTAACGCGCAATTTTCAAAATTACAAGAAATTATAACGTTTTCATTTATGATTGTATGAACCTAATAGGTATTTTTTGGTATGATTACACTTAGTCAGACAGAAATTATGACTAAGTGTAACCATACCAAAAAAGGCCTATTAGGTTCATACAACCATGGATGAAAACGTTATTTCTTGTAATTTTAAAAATTGCGCGTTTAAAAATTCCCTGTCACGTGAATGTTCTTAAAAAAACTGGTAAATGGTAAAATTAGTTATTGCAAATCACTTGAAGACACCAAGTGGTAGAAACCTAGGTTGTGTAATAACTCATTTACAAATGAAGAATACATACATTATATATATATATATATATATATTTCTTTTCTTACCTGTGGAACTTGCTTTTGATTTCTTGCATATTTGATAATTACAAGCTTCAAACAATTAACTGCATCATTAATCGCCATCTTGTCGTCTTGAGCCCTGTTTCTTTTTGTCCTTTCTTCAATTCTCCCCACTAAAGTCTTATTCTCTTTTACTCCCTGTAACTGCATGAGGCATTATTGCTTTGCTTGGTGGGAAACAAAATATATATATATATATATATCATTTGGAAGTCAGTTGTTTATGCAACCTTGGTTTCAACCTTTTGGTATCTTCAGACAATTTATAACAATTGATTCTCTAATGTTTTTATTGTTATTTTATTATTCAAGGTTGTATTTTTTTAGTAATTTTACTGATAAAAGGTATTTTGGTAAGCAGGATTTTTGCCATAGTGCTTGAGTAGAGTGTGTTGATAGGATTTAAGAAACCTTGACCTGACGAGTAACATCATCATAATAGTGTTTTCATACTTCGAAGTTGGTATGAAACTATGAACCTTCTCCGTTAAGTGATAAACTTCTCAGCATTAATCACACACACACACGCACACACACACACACACATATAGTAGTAGTATTTTTATTATTGGAATTTGTAATAAACATTTTTTCACTACACAAAGCCTGTCGTGTTTCAGTGTTATTTCTAGCACCTCATCAGACAATATACAGTTAGAAGAATCAGGAAGTAATATATATATATATGCACATTTAAACCAAATGTTCCCATATCCAGACATTTGAGGGGGTGCTAGTGGGTTTAGCTAGATATACTAATAAAAAGTTAACATTCCGACAGTTCTTGTGTCATGAAAAAAATGTTTTTCTTATAAATTCCAATATTACTACAAATATTACTCTATTTATTGAGCACTGTTAAAAAGTAAATTCTATGAACTGAGCTTTGTTATTCCATTAGTTCTCACTACTTATATATATATATATATATATATATATATAATATGCTAGTATGAATTAGTATAGTTTATTTTTCTCCTAGGTAAAAATAAAGTGCTCTTTCTCTTGCTTTTTTTGTATTTTTATATATATATATATATATATATAGATATGTGTTATCCAATGAAATAATTTGTACTATTATGTATAGTGAGTAAGCATGAAAGCAATTAAGTTTCAATTTTCAATTTCAGATTGATATTTAGTATTTTTTCAGTAATTATAGCAATTTGCACTGTCAAGAGATTATTTGCAAGAACTAGAATTTAGTTTTATGGCTCATAAAAAAGAACTAACAATGAATGAAAAGAGCTATATAATCAAAGAAATTAGCAAAGGAAAGTCTTCGCTTCAAATTTCTAAGGATTTGAAAAGGGATCATCGAACAATCAAGAAAATGTCAAATGGGAATTCAACCAAGGTAAAAAATGTCTCAGGCTGAATTCAGGAATTTAACAAATAGAGATCTATCACAGATTCGAAGAGAATTAATAAGAAACCCAAATGCGTCAAGTGTGTTCATATTTAAGGTCGCTGGAGCTCCTATGGTGTCAAGGGAAACAAGGTGTAAAGCATTAAGGAAGTTTGCTGATGTAAAAAATCAAATAAAGAAACCTATTTTAACAAAAAAATATAATAAGGAAAGAAGATTGCAGTGGGCAAATAGATACATGAAAACTGATTTCAGTAAAGTGCTTTTTACAGACGAATCAAGGATCACCCTCAATGGCCCGATGGATGGGATCTAGGATGGGCTTGCAGGCAACATGACTCAAGAAAATTTTTTAAAAGCCAACAAGGCGGCGGTGAGATCATGATATAGGCTGGGATTATTGGTAATGAGCTTGTGGGTCCATTTAAATTGAAAGATGGGGTTAAAATAAATTGCAAAAGTTACTGTGATTTTCTAGAGCAGTATTTCTTTGAATAGCTTGATAACCAGTCTTTAGTCAAGTGTAGATCTATGATCTTTATGCAAGACAACACGCCAAGTCATGCATCAAAATTTACTAAATCCGAGTTGAAAGAAAAGGGATTTGTTGAAGATTCTCTTATGGACTGGCCTTCAAATAGCTGTGACTTGAATCCCATTGAGAACCTGTGGAGCATCCTCAAGAGAGATATTTATTCTAATGGAAGGCAATTCAACAGAAAGTGTGACAACTGAGAGGCAGTTAAAAGTGCTGCACACAACTTACCAGCCGCTAAAATTGCAAATCTATCATCAGATGTTGACAATAGGCTGCTAAGAGTTATTGAAAAGAAAGCATTTGTGCAATGAATTTTAGGAGGTTCTTATTAATTTTTGTTAACATGTCTTTTATTTTTAAAATGAAATGTTTTTTTTATGTTTTTCCTTTAAGAAATTGACGAATTTGTTCTAAAATCTTTTTACATTCGTTTTACAAGGTATAATAATGTAAAAGTATCAAAATAAATAGTTGCAAATAAACTACTGACGGTCAAATTAGTCTGTTTTGTTAACTTAGTAAAATTTTTTCCAACCAAAAACAATATTTTTCTCTATCACTATATATCTAAGTTAATAATATTGAGTAGAATCTAAACAACATCATAATAGGACATTTAACATTAAAGATACAACTCTTTATCCCAATTCATAACTTGCATATAATCTCTAGACGCAGTTCTTATATATATATAGTCATCCGCAGACAGATCTGTTTTGCTGTATCACAGCTCATCAGTACAGTTAGACATTCGATTGCATTTATTCAGAATTGAAACCCGACCGAATTGGCGTCAGTCAGTGATTTTTACCTCTGAGTAATAGGCGCTCGGTAGAAGAAGGCAGACTTTTAGCATATAATGTATCATACACCAGTCGTCAGAGTGCTCTAATTCATTACTGAATGAGCGATGCGTAAGTGCTAGAGTAACTATGTATTTATATATATTTACACACATTAGTGTTACAGTTTCTTACTTATTTTTCAAACCCAAACTGACTGTATTAATTAAGAGTATATTGCCTTATAAAATAAATATAATGAACATTAAAATGAAAAAAAAAGATCCTTGTTATTTCTCTGGAATTCTTTGTTTACATTTCATTGTTTCACTTTAATTTCCAAACTCTTCAAATTAAAGCCAGGATTTTATTTAATGTCAGCAAAAGTATTTAAATGTCAAGTTTCATTATCTCTGATGTCATTAAATTAGAACACCAGTCTACATGTGTTGCCAAATGTAGTAACTAACGAAACACTGTATGTCAGAGAAAAATTGAATCCTTCATTAAATTTTTTCATAAAAATTTGTTGTTGTGAAACTTGAGACTTAGTGGCACAAGGTCACCATAATAGAGTACTTGGAATACCAAGCAGTGCACTACACTAGCAAACTGACCCAAGCTAGCAACCAAGAGTATTTCCTAAGCTTATCTTCATCTGACACAAGGCTGTTGTAAGAGTGTCTACACTGAGGATTGAATTCACTACTAGAAGAAATGTTTGTAAAACTAGCTTACAAAACACTGCTCTATAGCAAGGCATTGTGAAATTATTTACTGAGCATAACTTAATCTGGCATGAGGCAACAGTAGATGAGTACCTGGACAGATTGCGCAAATTGTAAAAATAAGATTATTAATCATCAGTCTTGATTTTTTTTTTTTTTTTTTTTTTTTTTTTTTTTTTTTTTTTATCCAGATTAGTTTACATAGCTAGAGTGTTGGGAAACTTAAGTGTTGATCAAATTCACTATATTTAAGAATTGGTATGTAAAATGAGTTTGCTAAACATTGCTTTATAGAAAGGCACTATGGCTAATGTAATGTCATCTTGGATTGGTCTAGAATATGCCAAATGTATTTGCTGCATGGGGTAAGTACATTGCGTCAATAGTGACTGCCTACCAAGTAAATCAGTCAGTTAAGTGCCATACGTGAAACATGCTTGGACGATCATGTCTGACTGGGCAGAAAATTATCACGCAGTAGGTTACCATTGCTTTCTGCAGTAGACTGGTTGCAAGCCAAGGCTATAGAACCCAATCTGTCCTGTTATTTAACCCATAACTGGAAGGAAGAGACGGACTAATACCTTTCCCAAGGGTATTTGCGCATAAGTGAATGCAATGAATTCAACTGGAATTCGAACTCGTCTCCCTGATTTCTCGTTCTGAGCCGATATCCACTGCACCACAACGCACATCCTTAAAAATTAAAATATAAATGCTAAACACAGACTTGATTATAAAAGAGCTGCATTCACTAAAAGACCTGAGAATAAAAAAAACTTATGTTCATCTTTAGACCCAAGTGCAAGCAGCTGGCCTCTGCCCTTAGACTGAGGGTAAATGACTGGCACTCAGCTGTGGACCCAAGTGTAAACAACAAGCATTTACTATGTGTAATAAAGGAAAGTCATTTCAACAAGACTTGATAGGTTTTAAAACCCACCCATTTCATTAAGGAAGGCATATTTGGGGGGTTCTTTTTTTGATCGTTTGTGAGAAACTTGACATTTTTTTAATGTTTTACTCTTGTCTGTTGGTCTTCATGTTTAGGCAATGTCCTAATCAGTTGAAAACATTAAATATATGAAATATTCTTTAAATATCTTTTTCAAATAATATCCTTTTAATAGAATGTTATATTTTAAATTATTTGAAATAATTTGGAGTTTTATTCCCTAAAATGGTTAAAATGTTCATCTTTGAGTTCTTGACAAAGAAAATTTAAGAAAAAAATTTAGAAAAGAAAATTTTGTCTATTCTTCAGTGAACATTAACGAACACAATTGATTATCTCTGTCTTCAAGATGAGTAATTATAAATTTTATTTAGACAGTTAAACTCTTGATATTTTTGCCATAAATGTTTTCGTTGTTATACATCAGCCTGTATGAGGTGTAAAATCCTGAAAGCAAAGTCACTTTCCATGTTCTTACATTTATGTATACATTCATACACTACATGTATTAACCAATACGAGACAGTATATTATTTCTGTGGTAGTACTATTGTCCATATCGAAAGGTACATTTACATACACATTTCATACACTAAATGTATCAACTATTACGGGACAGTATATTATTTATGTGATAGTACTATTGTCCATATCGAAAGGTACATTTACATACACATTTCATACACTGAATGTATCAACTATTACGGGACAGTATATTATTTATGTGATAGTACTATTGTCCATATCGAAAGGTACATTTACATACACATTTCATACACTGAACGTATCAACTATTACGGGACAGTATATTATTTATGTGATAGTACTATTGTCCATATCGAAAGCTACATTTACATACACATTTCATACACTGAACGTATCAACTATTACGGGACAGTATATTATTTATGTGATAGTACTATTGTCCATATCGAAAGCTACATTTACATACACATTTCATACACTGAATGTATCAACTATTACGGGACAGTATATTATTTATGTGATAGTACTATTGTCCATATTGAATGGTACATTTACATACACATTTTATACACTGAATGTATCAACTATTATGGGACAGCATATAATTATTTATATAATACTATTTAATATTGTCCCATATTAAATGATACATCTGCATACTTATTTCATTTACTAAATATATCATCTATTATGGGACAGATATAGTAATTTTTTTCATATTCTTCATAATTCTTTATTTCTTGTGAAACAACCTTTTGATTATACAGGTTGTCCATAAAGTTCGTGTGCACTTTAAAAAAATTTATAACTTTATTTGTATTTGTGATAGAAATAATTTGTAAAAAGGATTAGGAAGAAGTAAATCTATATTTTTTAAGGTTTTATTGAAATTTTATTTAAGTTTCCACATGTCCTCCATCATTAGCAATATAAAGAGTAATACGATTTTGCACTTCGCAGAAAACATTTGCCTGAAATCACATTAGTTATTTGAGCTTTGAAATATTCTAATGAACTACGTTTGGTTGCATACACAATTGTTTTCGCATGTCAGTTGACCATTATCTAAAAATTACTTATCTAAAAGTTGTTGCAAATTTTGTGGTAAAGAATTATTGAATAACTATACTTAAAATTAGGTACATTAAACTTTCTAACATTTTTTACAGATTATTTCTATCACAAATACAAATAATAAATTTTTTAAAGTGCACACAATTTATGGACACCCTGTATTTTTGTTTTGACATTTTTTACTCACATTTTTTTTTTTTTTTTTTTTTTTAAAGAATCCTTAGCTGCAAAAATAAGCCTTGAAAGCAACAATGCCACATTGACCATAGGCCAATCAGCGAAATTTGTCTGCACATGGAAGGACACGGAGGACTTGGGTTTAAATCAGGTCACGTGGAATCTACCTGGTCGAGTTTATATATTCAAGTATATAACTCAAAAAAACCGTACATGTAACCATGGAACTTTTGATACCCATAATAGTCTTGGCGTGGGATATCATCACACGAACTGGGTAACTGATGTAAAATGCCTCAATGGTTCTGCTTTATTATTAACGATAGATAACATCTCTGAAGAAGACAACGCCATTCGCATCTATTGCAAAAGTCGATCACCATCATTCCATTCAACTTGGTACAAATTTGATTTTCCCAGTAAGTAAATTTTTATTTCAAAACATTTTTTAAAACCTATTTGCAAATATTCAATTAAGATCATCATTGTATTTATACAGTAATTATTTTTGATATCTGCTCCCAGCTATGGGTTAGATAGTATGTGTGTTTAGAAAAATCATTGTTCTCAAAAACTGTTAATGCAATATTCACTCACAGAAAAAGAATTGTTCTCACAATCCAAAATATTTTCTGGCTTTGGTAGACCTGAAGGTTGTTTTTCATTGGTTTTTTTTCAGTGCAATCTTATCCATTACACTCTAAACTTTTTGATGAACAAAAAAAATTTGGAAAAATTTCAATATTTAAACAATTTTGTGGGGGGAGCTCATTTTTTCATACAGTGTTATAGTAAATTGATCCTCCATTTTGGAATCACTTGCCATTTAGACATTACCATCACCTGTAAATTTGTTGATTATCAATTTTTTAAAAAAAATTTTCCAGTGTAATCTTATTGATTAAACCCTAAACTTTCGATTGACAAAAAAATTTGTAAAAAATTCAACATTTAAACAATTTTAGACCGGGGGTGGGGGCTCAGTTTTTCATACAATCTTATAGTAAATCAATTCTATGCAATTAACTTTTTTGCTTGCACATATTCAACAACTGAATCCTTTGCGAAATTTTTGAATAAAGCCATTCTTGGAGTTTCCAAGGAAGGTGCCATCGTAAGAATTGAAGAAAACTTGAAAAAACAAGAGCAACAACTCATCCTAAAAAAACAAAACAAAGCGACCCCAATGCGAGTGGTTCCAAAATGGAGGTGTGATTTACTATAACATTGTATGAGAAACTGAGCCGCCCTAAAATTGTTTAAATATTGAAATTTTTCCAGTTTTTTTTTTTTTTTTTTTTTTTTTTGATAATCGGAAACTTTATGTAATAATCGATAAGACTGCACTGAAAAAAGTAAAAAACAATCAGAAACAACAAATTCAAAGGTAGTGGTCGTCTCCTTCAGGTCCGCTCTGGCTTTAAATAACCTTGATGCTGTAAAAACAAAGGAATAAAAAAGAAGACATTAAATTTTAACACTTTATCCTTCATCTTTGTTCTCATGACAACTTAGCTCTTGTGCTATAATATTAGGTGTCTCAGGATAGAGTAATGATTAGTGAAGTAAGTTTGGTTCTCACTGTGTGCCCCATACAAAAATTCCTGCTCAATTTTGTTTCATTGACTTTGTGTTAATGCCCTTGGAAAAAGCCTGAATCCTTCTTCTGCCAGTTATGGTTAAATAGCAAGGTAGACTGGATTTGTTAGCTTTGAGATAACATCCAGCTTAGAGGAAGAAAAAATCTTAATTCAAAACCATCTTGAATAAAGCTATCTTGTCTTAAACATACCATGGCTGTTATAGTTCCTGTACAAGAGTTGCCATTTTAACCGTAATGGGTTATAGGACTCCTTAATTAATGACCCTAATTACTATTTTATCCAACTATAATAAAAAAGACATCTGAGGTGAAGTTGGAAGACTGTAAATGAGTTTTATTTTCTGAAAAAAGAACATAAGAAATTATAAAATATTATATGCCTTCTCTGCAACCCTGAAAACGAAAGTTAGTGAATACAGTGTAACTCGGATATAAGAGAGTTGTCGGGACTGGCTAAGAATTCTCTTATATTCGGGTTTATCTTATATCAGGGTTTGGTCTTTTTTATATACATTACCACAAGCTCTAATTTGGGACCAGAGAAAATCTCTCTTATATCAGGGTCTCTTATATCCGGGTTATACTGTATTAGAACTGGCTTTACTTACAAGTTTGGTACATCATGTTTAGGCTTACGGCATATCATGTTGAATACACCGGAAGTTAAGCAATGTTGAGCCTGGTCAGTACTTAGATGGGTGACTGCTTGGGAATACCAGGTCCTGTAAGCATTTAGTGATGGATGTACATTGTGGTGCAATGGATGTCGGCTCGGAAAGAGAAATTGGTGAGCCGAGTTCAAATTCCAGTTGAATACCCTGCATTCACTTAAGCACTGGTATCCTTGGGAAAGGTATTAATCCGTCCCTTCCCTCCAGTTATGGGTTAAATAACAGGGTAGGACTTGGGGACCCTGCTCTTAAAAAAAAACAAATCCCAATGAATCTTGATACTCGAAAAGAAAAATTATTACTAGACACAAAAACTTATATAAAAACAACAATAAATTGTTGAAAGAAAAAGGTATTACCAGCATTAAATAAAAAATAATTTCGTTGGCAATAAATGACCCGCCAAGGTTGATATGCCATAAAACAAAACAACCAACCAACCAACCAACATCATGTTTTAAGAGGCTATCTCAAATCATGATTCCTGTTGTACATAAAACAGTCCACTGTGTACCAACTGGGCTTTGATGACTCTGTTAATGGTTACATGTTTGACTAAGTGTGGTACATATTACTTAGGGAAGAGGAAGAATAGTTAATCCATCAGATTTTTTGTCTTTTGAGAACTTGGTTTTTGATGAGACTATCACATGTCTCATCAGAATCCATCTTGCACATCTATAAATTGATCTTTCATCTGTGCATTGAATATTGTAGCCATATCTGGTCAGGTGCTCTTGCTATTCATTTTGAGGTTCTCAACAAAATCCAAAGAAGGATCTGAAATATAATCAGTCCTGACTTGGCATCTCAACTTGAGTCACTTTCTCACCAACCTAACATGGCTTCCCTCTGTCTTTTCTACAAATATTTTCATGGCAACAGCTCTGATGAGTTTTTTTCCCTGGTGCTCTGACCACATGAATTTAAGTATGCTACTAGATTGAAATTTCTACTTGAACAGTTTATTTTCTTGCACTTCTCACCTGTGGAAATCCCTTCTCTGATAGCTACAATCTTCAAAAATTTTAAATGCAATGTCAATTGCCATCTTCTGATTTCTTGAATCCTGTTCATCTTTTATCCTTTCCTCAATACTCTTTGTACCAAGTCTTTTTTCTTACTGTTAACCCCTGCACACTAGTGGCAGTCCTGCCTTGCATGGTGTGAGATGATTTAAAAAAGAAATATGAGACATGTCCTTGGGCAAGAATAATATATGACATTGTTGCATAAATATGAGACATTTCCTGATCAGAAAGTATTTTTAGAATTATTAATAATGTTCAAATCTTAAACAGTTTCTGCTCTTCTTGGTAAGTTTATATTAATCCTGAGTGTAAAGGAATTTAAAGTTTTTACTAATTTTTGGATGTGCGTTGTGGTGCAGTGGATGCTGACTCGGAACGACAAATTGGAGAGCCGAGTTCAAATTCCAGCTGAATTCCTTGCATTCACTTATGCACTAATACCCTTAGGAAAGGTATGAATCGGTTTCTTCCCCCCAATTATGGGTTAAATAATAGGATAGATTGGGTTCTACAGCCTTGGTTGGCAACCAGTCTACTGCAGAAAGTGATAGCAACCTACTGTGGGATAATGTTCTGCCTCGTCAGTCATGTCTCTTTCGAGACATGATCGCCTAAAGCGTGTATCATATATGGCACTTAATTGACTAATTTTGAGTTTGGATCCTGTGGATTTGTAGAATTTGAATAAATGAACATCTCACCTTCTGGAATATGGGTAGGTGGTGAGGATCGTGGTGCATACAACAACAGATTGTTGTTTAGGATTGCATCTGCTTGATGGAGAAACATCACTGCCAATGGAAAGCTTGAATCTAGCCTTCATTGTTCATTTGAAGATGACAAGACAGACAGACTGACTGACTGATAGAGCATTACAAAAAAAGAATTAAATGAAATGTCTCTAGACATGGATTGCAGAATGAGAACAATCTACCTCCATCACTGAATTGAAAGGTTCAATTTGAAAGGTTACTTGAATTGGCAAGCATTGGCACATGATGGCCAAAATGTTATGGTAATAACAACAAAGATGAAGACAATAGGCTGAGGATCCAGCAGCAAGGCCTCTGATTAGGAGGTTGTAAGGAGCATGGAACCACCTCTTAATTGCTGTTGTTCCCAGGTCCACCCTGGCCCGAAGTGGTAGCACCTGTTAGGTTCCTAGCTATGGGCAAATAGTTAATCCCCAAACTGAGGTCAAACTACTATGAAAGTATAAAAATACACTTTTATAGAAAAATATACATTTTTGAAGGAAAAATATTACCAACAATACATTTTTGAAGGAAAAATATTACCAACAATACATTTTTGAAGGAAAAATATTACCAACAATACATTTTTGAAGGAAAAATATTACCAACAATACATTTTTGAAGGAAAAATATTACCAACAATACATTTTTGAAGGAAAAATATTACCAACAATACATTTTTGAAGAAAAAAATTATTACCATAATACATTTTTGAAAGAAAAACAATTCTCAGTGAAACATTTTTGAATACAAAACTAGAAGTCATTTTCACTTTTCTAAAATAAAAAAGAATAAAAACAAAAAA
The DNA here is from genome assembly GCA_037127315.1 of Ascarosepion bandense. NCBI lineage: Eukaryota > Metazoa > Mollusca > Cephalopoda > Sepiida > Sepiidae > Ascarosepion > Ascarosepion bandense. The sequence goes on from JBBBDQ010029918.1 coordinate 62,286, forward strand.
AATTTCATTAAAATCTGACTAAATCAACCTTCTCACTATAACCAAACGTTAAAAAATACCTTAAACCCCACCTTTTTGGCATTAAATAACCCACAGAGGTTGGTATGCCATTAAACAAAACTCAGACAATAGACTGACTGGAAATCATGATAATTCCTTACCCTAGAAATTCAGACAGAAATACTCTTTCTTGTCAATTCAGCCAATGCATCTTTAGTAATCCTGTTTGAACATTATACAATGAAAATTTCATATCAAAATCTACCTTAGTGTCAAGCTGCATACTTATTGATCAGAAGTTAAGTTCACTGATGAATGGTCATTGTTTAAGTTCAAGTGAGTTCTTGGTTACTTTGTGAATATTTGTAAGTTTTTTTAATAAGTGGCTTGCTTTGGGAAGTTAATATTTACATTCTGACATTTGTGTTGAGTGAGTCATGAGGAAACATGCTGAATAAAACTGGACAGTGGACAAGAAAAATTTACTACTGGGGTAAAAACACGTTTGAGACTAATTCATATCCACTTATTCTGGATTTACCCTCAGAATGATTCTAGTGTTTCAGGATTTTGTATTGTGTGCATGTACAAGATTGGGTAGATTTTTTCATATATACTGCCCTCCTTCCAAAAAAGCAAATTTAATGGCATAATTTGATTTATATCTAGAAATAGATATTTTTTATTTTCTTATGTAAAAACATGGCATGTATTTTCATATTTTCGGAATAAAATTAAAAAAAATGTAAAATAATCAGTTTGTACCAATTTCTCTTACTTAAATTGCTATACTCTAATATTTTCCAATCTCAAAAATAAGTTCATTATTTGAATTTTTCATGAAAAAAATACATAAAATTGACACTGAATTTGATAAAATATCTTAGAGGGAAAAATGGCGATAGAACCCAGTCTGTCCTGCTATTTAACCCATAGTTGGGAGAAGAAATTTCTTAAATGTTTTTGCATGTAAGTGAATGCAACAAATTTGGCTTGGATCTCCAATACTTCTGAGTTGTTACTAACCCACCTACCAAATCTTTCACTCTTTTTGCTACCCAGACATATACTGTACTAGACAAAATATGAAAGTTCATTTCCAAATAGGCTTGCGGCCATATCACGTTGAATACACTGGTTCTCGCTCGATCACCAAAGTTAAGCAATGTTGAGCCTGGTCAGTACTTAGATGGGTGACCTCTTGGGAATACCAGGTTCTGTAAGTGTTTAGTGATGGATGTGCGTTGTGGTGCAGTGGATATCGGCTTGGATAGAGAAATCAGTGAGCCGAGTTTGAATTCCAATTGAATACCCTGCATTCACTTAAGCACTGGTACCCTTGGGAAAGGTATTAATCCGTCCCTTCCCTTAAGTAACAGGGTAGAACTTGGGGACCCTGCCCTTAAAAACAAATCCCAATGAATCTTGATACTCGAAAAAGAAAAATGTATTACTAGACAGAAAACTTATATAAAAACAACAATAAATTGTTGAAAGTAAAAAGTATTACCAGCAATAAATAAATAAAATCTAGTTGGCAATAAATGACCCGCTGAGGTTGATATGCCATAAAACAAAACAAAAAATCATCTCCAAATATAATGGGTAATTTCTGCTGCTTTCTATTGCAATTTTATTCAAGTACATTATCACATATGTGGGGAACACATGAAAAGTTTTTTTATTTTAATAACCTAGCATAATGGATTGGATATGGGGTGTGACAAATGGTCACACTGCTTGTTATCACCATGGCACAGGAGACGAGAGGGGCATGTGGAGAGAACATAACAAAAACTAATTTTCCTGATTGTTCCAAAAAAGAATAAACGAACTTTAGCTTCAATTTTGGGGTCTTTTCAAGTGTTGCTCTATAAATGACAAAATTATTTTTTTAAATTTAACTTTGGTCTTCATGACATGAGGGCCTTTGTCATCAGAACATCTTGAATTTGAAGTGTGTATGATTTTTTTTTTTTTTTTTAGTACAGCCAATACGGTGTAAAATACAGTGGTTCATTTCTTATTGGCATTTTCACTTCATGTGGTCTCAGTTATACATGTTCAATCTCAGAAATAAAAAAAAATTAAAGTTTTACTTTATCCCAAGACACAAGAGTTCGTGATACTGGCAGTTTGGATAAAAAGCTGGCATCAATGTTTTCATCCCAGCCAGGAAGTTATGACTTAAACCCCATTCATCCCCCCTTGTTCTCTCCTACTTGCTCAGCCGCTATGGCCCACAGGAATCACTTCATCCAGCTTTATCAGAGCCATGCATCTGACCATAATAGGTGCCTTTTTACCTCTGCTCGTAATCAGTGTAAGAGGATCTTAAATGATGTTAAGCTGTTGTTTGCTGAAAAAATGAAGCAGTATATAGCATTCTGCAAGTTCGGATCTAAAAACTACTGGTAGCTCTGTAAAAATGTGCTAAATAACAGCAAGTCCTCAATTCCCACTTTAATCAATAAATTTGAGGCCTTTACATCTTCAGCGAACAAGGCTGGGTGCTTTGCTTGCAGATTCTCCACCGACTCAACATTTGATTCATTTGTGGTATCTGTACCCAATTTTCCACCTAGAATTGACGCAGAAGTGAGTGTTGTTCACATTACTCTCTTGCTGGTCTCTAACAATTTTAAAACTTGATCCCCATAAAGTGAGCGGAGATGATGGAATCCCAATCATTGTTCTGAAGAAATGTGCCCCTGAACTCTCTTCTGTCCTTTACAAACTCTGCAACTACTGCCTCTCTGCTTCTTGCTTTCCTGTCTGCTGGAAGTCCTCCTCTGTGGTTCCTGTATTGAAAAACTCTGGAGAACCTTCAAACTCCTTTAACTATCCTACCAATTTTTGTTTGAGGATATTATCAATGCTGAAGTGGTTAAGTCTCACAGCCCATGGCCTTTTCTCCAAGAAACAGTATGGTTTCCGCTTCACCAGCTCTACTGCTGATATGCTAATGACCATCACAGAATATATATACCAGGCTTTTGATAAGAACGTGAAGTTTGAGCTGTTGCACTAGATATCTCCAAAGCATTTGACAGAGTCTGGCATGCTGGCCTTCTACACACGCTACAGGGCTATGGAATAAGTGGACACTTGTTTGATCTAATCCAGTCATTCCTTTCAAATCGCATAATAAAGGTAGTATTGAATGGGCATATTTCCAGATACTATCATATGTTTGCAGGTGTCCCTCAAAGCTCTATTCAATGTCCTACGCCTTTTCTGATCTTCATCAATAATCTCTCTGATGTAATCAGATCCCAAGTCGGCATTTATGCTGACAACACCACCATTTACTTCCACCTCGATAAGAAATCTGCCGAGGCTGACAAAGCAAACCTCACTGTCTAATTTGTGCTAGACTGGGGTAAAAAATCGCTTGTAAATTTTAATGCTTCTAAAAGAAGCTGCTATCCTTTAACCACCATAGACAATCACTCCTACCCACCATATCAGCATGGATCAGGCTAGTCACCTTGAAAGCAAAGCACTGCGCCTCCTCTGCATAATTCTGTCAGTCGACCTCAAGTGGAATGACTACATTGAATTCATAGCTAAATATGCTGCTAGGAAGGTCGGTTCACTGTGTAGGACCAGGAAGTTTTTCTCATCTCTTCTTGTACATATATAAATCTACCATTTACCCGTAATTGAATACTGCTGTCACATCTTGTTGGTGGTCTTGCTATTCATCTTGGTGTTTTTGACAAACTCCAACAGAGAATCTGCAATGTAATTGATCCTGACCTGGTAGTTCAACTCCAGTCGCATTCTCACCAATGTAATGTGGCTTTTCTCTGTCTCTTCCACAAATACTTTCGCAGCTTCTGCTTTGATGACCTTAGCTCCCTGGTGTCTGCTCTGCATGAATTTACTCAAGCTACTAGACTAGTGACAAGGTCCCACCCTTTTACAGTGAAACTAATCAAATGTAACTGCAACTTCTACTCTAGCAGCTTCTTTGCTTGCACTTCTCACCTGTGGAATTCTCTTCCATATTCTTGCTTCCCTGACAGCTATAATCTCCAGGAATTTAATTGCAATGCAATGTCAATTGCCATCTCTTATCTTCTTGACTCGCATCCATTCCCTGACAATCCTTGTATCATGTTCTTCTCCCTCTCCACTCTACTCTCATGCAGCTCTCTTCACACCAATATTCTCATCCATCTCTTATCCATTCTCTGACACCACTTCTTTCTCATCATTCACCTCCTGTGTAACCCCCTGTGCACCAGTGGCAGTATTGCCTTGCTTGGGGTGAAATGTTTATGAAAAATGAACAAACTTTTATCGAAATATAATTGTTCCATTTTATTAGTTATTTTTACTTATTTTAGTTTTTTTTACTGTTCACCAAATACAAGGTTTAAGTGCCACTGAAGGTGGAAGGGTTCAGTCAGTTAAGTGCCATACGTGAAACACGCTTGGGCGATCATGTCTCGAAAGAGACATGACTGACTAGGCAGAAGATTATCCTGCAGTAAGTTGCCATTGCTTTCTGTGGTAGACTGGTTGCCGAACAAGGCTATAGAACCCAATCTGTCTTGTTATTTAACCCATAACTGGAAGGAATAGACGGATTAATACCTTTCCCAAGGGTATTTGCGCGTAAGTGAATGAAAGGAATTCAGCTGGAATTCGAACACAGTTCCCCAATTTCTCGTTCCGAGCCGATATCCAATGCACCACAACACATGTGGAAGGGTTACAGAGCAAACATTGTTGTAAGGGAGGGGGAATTAAGAAGTGTGCATCAGGATGACATATCTGGATAGATATTTGTTGACTCTGGACTTGTGACCAAGTTTCACAAAGCAACAATTTTGGAGAGACAATCTATTTGAGTGGAGCTTTATCATATTCAAAAGAACACAAAGAGAATGGAGAGTATTTACCACTTGACACAGCAGGTCCTAGCTGTAAAGTTCTGAGCTGGTGAAACTAAGGAATGGAACTCGACTGAATATCGGCGATAGTGATTAGTGTTGATAATCTCTCGAGGAGCTGGACCGGATCTATGGCAGGAATGCATCTCTGATCTGTCATATAACTTTTATTATAGTATATTCTTATAATTGTTTTATTTTATTATTAGTTAATGATGTTAATCACTTACTGGGACAAATAAGGATATTTACCACGTCTCCCCACTGAGATGTAGATATGGCACAAGGCTGAGTTTATTGTGGAGAACCTGAATGTGTACGCTTGGGCCAGAGACAAAAATTATCCAGTCCCTGCAATCTACCCATCTTGTGCAATGGGGTGGTCCAGTCTCAGGACATTTGTTCTCTGGGACTGGGCACCTTGCAGTGTTAATTTTCTCAGAAGCATATCTGTTCTCAAACAGATACAACATAGCTGCCCTCTGACTGAGGACAGAGATGCAACTGACAGATGATGATCTCTGAAAGGAATAAATCTCATATCTGTTGTATAACTTGTTACAATATTCAGTTAAATCTGGCCAAAAGCAATGGTTCTTAACTTTCAGTTCATAGTCAGTTTTTTTAAGAAAATTGAACAAACACTAAAAAAACTGTGAAACAAACACTCGTGACTAAATCAGACATTTTTTAGCTTCATGAACATTAAAACATGAAATTTTAACAGAGCATGTTTGCTAACAACACTTCTGCTAAGTACTATTTAAGTCTGGCACAAGGTCACAAATGTGAGCTTTTAAAAATTGAAATACTTGTTAATTGTTACCCTATAACCATAAACAAAAAGTTCAGGAATGCAGTAGTTCAATGCAAAACCTATCCAAGTGCCGACTGTGGAAGTAACCACCTTCCAGTTACCTGCAAACTAAGGGTGAAACTCCGGAGACTGAAGAAACCTAGGGCATCACCCAGACTGCAATACAACACGCTCCTGAATGACCTCAACCTGCAGAAAAAATACACTGACAGTGTGAGAAACAAATATGAAGAACAAATGGGAAATGAAAATTTGAAATGGGATGCACTTAAAGAAGTACTAGTGACAACATTGTCCTAGAGGAAATCAGACGCAGAAGAAAAAAAATGAGTGGATGACTGAAGAGATTCTTGACATGATGCAAAAGAGACAGAAAGCTATGCCAAGACATGGAACTGAATACAAGAAACTACAAAAGTAAATAAGGACCAAGTGCAGACAGGCTAAAGAGGAATGGCTCAACAACAAAAATACTAAAATCCGAAGTGAAAGCTGTAATAGCCAAACTGAATAGGAACAAAGCAGCTGGACCGGACAGCATTGTAATAAAGATGCTGACAGCCTTAGAAGATTTTGGCATAGTGAAAATTATGGAACTAATGAGATCTACGACAATGGTGTAATACCAGATGACCTAAGCAGATCAATTTTCATAGCTTCTCCTAAGAAGTCAGGTGCAAACGAATGTGAACTCTACTGAACAATCAGTTTGATGAGCCACATAACGAAACTCATTGTCTGAATCCTGATGAATAGAGGGCAAAGCAGAATCAGGCCAGAGACAGGACAACAACAGTGCAGTTTCGTCAAGTACACTGGAACAAAGAATGTGATATTTATGCTTAGGATGCTATCAGGATGATACAAATGAAAAAGGATGTTTAACTATGTTTTGTAGATTATGCTAAGGCGTTTGACTAAGTATGCCACAAAGAATTGATAAAAATGCTCAGCAACCTCGATATATTTGGGAAAGACATTATGGTTATCAAGAAACTCTCCTGGTAGCAAACCACCTGCATATGGACAGGAAATGAATTCAGCAGATATACAAAGATAGAACGGGGCGTAAGACAAGGATGTGTCTTCTCACCAGATCTATTCAACTTGTAAGGCGAGACTATTCTGAGGGCCTTAGATGTTATGCCAGGAATCATCATCGTGGGCATAATCTAAACAACATAAGAAACCCAGAGGATACAGTGCTGATAGCCAACATGAAAAGAAAACTACAAGACCTCCTAAAAAAAGGTAGATGAAGAAAGTCAAAAGAATGGACTACAAATAAGCTATAAGAAAACCGAGTGCATGGTCACCAGCAAACAGAGGAACCCAAAATGTCAATTACAGATTGAGTATACTAAAATCAAGCAGGTAAAAAAATTTAAGTTTTTGGGAAGTGTTCTAACAGAAGATGGAAAGTGCGACACTGAGATCCGAAGGCAAAGTGGCATGGTGAAAGAAGCATTCCGGAAGCTAAGCAGAGTATTAAAAGACGAGAAAATTTTGCTAGAAACAAAGAAGAGAGTACTAGATTGCTATGTAATGTCTATTCTTTAATATGGCAGTGAATGCTGGACAATATCATCAAAGATGAAAGAAAAACTTGAAGCAACTGAAATGGGGTTCTACATAAGGATGCTGTTGATTTTTTTTAAATACAAAACTAGAAGACATTTTCAGTTTTCTAAAATAAAAAAGAATAAAAACAAAAAATTTTCATTAAAATCTGACTAAATCAACCTTCTCACTATAACCAAACATTAAAAAAAATACCTTAAAACTCCACCTTTTTGGCATTAAATAACCCACAGAGGTTGATATGCCGTTAAACAAAACTCACACTCAAACTCTGCCATGAGAAGCTTTTTTTTCCTGGTGCCTCAACCACATGAATTTACTCTAACTACTGGATTGGCTGCTAGGTCCCACCCTTTTACTGTCAAAACATTCAAATGTAACTGTCGCTTTTACTCTATCAGTTTATTTTCTCAGACTTTCTGTTTGTGGAACTCCCTTCTGTACACTTGCTTCCTTGAGAGTTCAGTCAGTTAAGTGCCATGCGTGATACACGCTTGGGCGATCATGTCTCAAAAGAGACATGACTGACTGGGCAGAAGATTATCCCGCAGTAGGTTGCCATTGCTTTCTGTGGTAGACTGGTTGCCGACCAAGGCTATAGAACCCAATCTGTCCTATTATTTAACCAATAACTGGAGGGAATAGACGGATTAATACCTTTCTCAAGGGTATTTGCGCGTAAGTGAATGCAAGGGATTCAAATGGAATTCGAACTTGGTTCTCCGATTTCCCATTCCGGACCGATATCCACTGTGCCACAATGCACATCCTCCTTGATAGTTACAATCTCCATAAGTTTAAATGCAACATCAATTGCCATCTTCTATCTCCTTGATTCCCATCTTTCTCTTATCCTTTTTTTGACATGCAATGTAACTTTTTTTTCTCTCTCACTGTAACTGTCTGAGCACCTGTGGCAGTTCTGTCAAGCTTGGGGTGGTGAAAAAAAATGTTTTGAAATTAAATAATTTGTTCTTAAATTGCTGGAGAACACTGTATATTAAATTCTGTGACCTGACTTGTCCTGAAGGTACTTGTCCAAAGAAGGAGGTGATGAATTATTTTTTACCTGACAATTCCCTCCTTTTCTACAAACACAACGTTGCAAGCCTATTGCTATATCATTTTTTCTGTGACAAATATACTGATGAACTACATTTCTAGTTCCATCAGTTCAGGCCTTTATAGCTTGGGTTCAAATACACAAGGTTAAACCATGCTAATTCCTTTTGTATTTCATTGGTAAGATGAAAGTTCCATTTGGATAGCTTCTTCCCAAGTACGTCTACTTTGTGGAACTGACTTCTTCTCTAACCACTACAATCTTAATCTCTTAAAGTCTAGGGTCAATTATTATCTGTTATTTATGTCCTCATATCTACAATTATTGCAAACATAAAACAATCCTGTTCAGTAACCCTCTTTCTTGAGGGGCTTATTTAAATTATCTTCTTGAAGGTACATGTTTAACCAAGAAGCCATTAATACCTGCTGTCCCAATTTTGAGACAGAGGGATTTAATGACTTTTGGTACTATTTAATGGTATTTAGTACTATTTAATGGCTTTTGGTACTATTTTCATCTTTTATGACTTTTTATTTTGTTTCCAGCTGCCATTCCTCAAGCAAACATCACTTCGATTTCTGGTGACATAGCTGGCTATGTCTGGTCTGGTACAAATCTGACACTCCTCTGTACGTGGAACCCAGAAGCACAAGATGCCTATTTTGTGAGGTGGAACTGGCCAAACAGCAATGGTGAATACCTTGGCACCCAGAATTTCTATTCTTACAATTTTGGAATTCCAAATAGGACATGTGAAGATGGTCAACTCCACAAATGGGAACCCAAGTCTCTTTCTTATCCACTCAAAGGTCGAACACGTATGGCTTGTTTGAATGAAACATCTTCATATCTTCACATCACAAACATTTCTACAGCAGATGATGGTATTTCTATTAATTGTTGGGGTTTCACATTTGATGCAACGTACAACATACATGTATATCGTGAGTACTTTTATTTGTCAATCAGTTTAACTAGTAGATTTCATTAGGTTCTAATTTGAACAATCTAGCATGGTTATTGTAATTATTATATAAAATTTAAACTTAGTATTGCTTCTCATAGATTATAGCAGAGACTTACCTTGGCAACCTGAAAGAGTTAAAGACATGTATGTTTTTCAGTGAAATGTGGAGACGGCGAATTGGCAAACTTCGGACTGAAAGTGAATCGGGCAGCACTTTGTGTTGGCGAATGTAGTGATGTTGATTTTAGCCATTTTTATTTGCTGGTTCTAGGTAATCATTGGCTAAGTGATGGCTGGTCAGGTATATAAAAGCATGGTATGCTCATTCAGAAAGGGGTTGGTTTTTCGTGAGGAGAGTGGCTTACCTGCAATTGAGGAATGGTGATTCGAGAAATTCATTTGCCTTATCAGATTTGCTTTACTCAGTTTTTTGTGTGCTTCAAACTTTTACACATAGATGAAGAGACTTGAAGCAACAGGAACCTTTCTCTACAGAAGGATACTGAGAATACCAAAAACCAAGTATGTTAGCAATGATGAAGTTTTAGAGAAAACAGAAACAAAAACGACATTTATATACTTAACTTAGCATTTGAAAGTACTGAAATTTCTAGGGCATGCAATGAGGAAAGAGAACTTGGAAAATCTTCAGAATACGTTGACTGCACCACTGCAGGGGGTAAAAGATCCCCTGTTGGTCGTGGGTGGCGACCCGTAACGCCTGGGGATGGAATCCTGGTGTCATAGAAATAGATTTAAATTATGGGTTTTGTAGGATTAAAATATTTTCTCATTATTAATAATAATTTTCTAGCAAATTCAGCTGTTATTTCTCTTTTGTGAATATTATACTTTATTTTACTGTTATTATTTTTATCTTTATAGGTTTTGTTTTTATTTATTTTATTCTTTATATTTAAAATTTTTATTTTTTTGTGATGTTAACCACTTGTGATTATATTTAATTTTTGTTTTTATAGTATTTTTTATAATTTTCTTTTTTGTTTTGCATTTAAAAAGAAAAAATTGTCTTTCGAATGATTTTTGTTTTTATGATAATTTTGTGAATCTTTTTTGAGAATTTTTGTCTTTATTTTCAACTGAAATTAAAGCCAAAATACGACGTTTAGAACGGCTCATGATTAAACATAAGACATTCATTGTCTCTTATATTTGACAGTATATGTTCAGAAAATTATTTGCTGCCTTGATACACTAAATTTAAGTATATATATATAAATAGTTGTTACAATGGTTTATAAATTCATAGTATCACTCCACAAAAATTTTTGCTTTTCGAAGCTACTTTACGTGCTTCTCATCGGGTGACAGTTATAAACCATTGTAACTACTATTACAATATAACGCTCTACGTTGTATCAAGCACTCTTTATAAAAGTAAATGCATGAATAGCAGATAAAACAACCTATGAGTTCTATAACTTTGTTACTATATATATATATATATATATATATATATATATATATATATATGGTAATTATTATTATAATAATAACAAAATAGCATACTGCAACTCAATAAAGTTTTGGTGTTAAAACACCATCATCAGACAGTGGAGCATTTACGCTGAAACTTTATAGCTATTGAGTTGCAGTATGTGATTATAATAATAATAGTAATAATAATTAATATTTATTTATGCTCTACCTTTCTATTGAGTATATTTTTCAAAGTAGATATCTAACTGTGGAATGTACTTCCATTAGTAACCATTAAATCTAAAAAGGATGAGCAAAAGGTAAAATCCCAAAAACCTGATCATATTAATATTCATTTTATTATTAAAATTGATCAAGGTGGAGGACTCGATGTAAGAGTGCTTGATACAACGTAGAGCGTTATATTGTAATAGTTGTTACAATGGTTTATAACTTTGTCACCCGATGAGAAGCATGTAAAGTAGTTTCGAAAAGTGAAAATTTTTGTGGAGTGATACTATGAATTTATAAACCATTGTAACAACTATTAGTACATATATATATATATATATATATATATATATATATATCATAACAGCTATTATGAGACAGATGTAGCACAAAATCTCTTAGTCACTAAATTACTGGTGATTAAGTTTAGCTTTATCCTCCTTTGTCCGTTTTTTTTCTTTCTTTCTGTTTTTCTTTTTGTTTACCTTTTGCTTTCATTTCTTTCTTTCTTTCCTTCGTTCACTCTTTTAATCTTTTGTTCTCTTTTTCTGCCTGCTCTTCTAAAATAATGTTTGTCGTATCAAAACCTCTTTTTATTGTGATGTTCTTTTGAATTTGTATTCGTCATTGTACTGAACAAAATAAGATGATTAGTTTGTCCGTCATAATCTGCAATGGTTCTAATAATATCATTTCATGTTTTTCTTTTTTTTTCTTTAGATGACAGTTGTGCCAGCCAACCTTGTCTAAACAGTGGAGAATGTATAAATGATGGAATAACTTTCCATTGTAAATGTTTAGCAGGTTTCAAAGGGCATCAATGTTCTAAAAGTGAGTATAACAATTAATAAAAATTCTTACATAAAATGTATGAGCGGGGTGTTTGTCTCATAACTAAAATGCCTTAATTTACAGTATGATTCATGGTCCGTGAACGAATATGTGTATGTGTGTGCAGCACGTGGAGAAAATGCATGGAACGAAAGAAAAGTAGATGTCTACTCATGGTTAACTGGAAGATACATTTATTTTACATGGTGAAACATTATATAAGATGAGGTTTTGATTGCATGGAAAGAGGCAAAAACACACTTCTTGGTTTCAGTGAGAAAATGAATGAATGAATGAATGAATGAAAAGAAAGAAAGATAAGTTTGTTTCAGTGAAATGAAGATCTTTTCAAATCTTTTCATTTTTAGCCACTTCTTAAAATAATGACAAGCATTCATGTTAATGATTTTTATTGCAATATTTTGTCAAAGTTATTAATTTCTAAATATTTAACAATATGATAGGGGGATTTCTATGGATATTTTTTGTCTTAAAACTTGCCATGAATTTAAGATTTAAGATTTGCACCCAACTTTGTGAATATTTGTATGTTCTAAGGAAATGCGAACATTTGCAAGTACTTATTAAAGTTACTAGTACTTTTTTCACCAAGTATTTTTGAATTTTTATTATTTATTTATTTATTGTTTTTTTAAGAGTACCAAGTCTTTTATAAAAGAGTTTCATATTTTTCATTTTAGTGAAAATCTGGCTGCCAGTGACGATAGGAGCGGCAATTGTTTTATTTCTAATCATCATTATTGTCATATCAATAAAAGTGAAGATGCTTCTTTGTCCCCGACTGCAAGGTAAGCAAATGTTTCAACACATCTTCTGTTCATTTGTGCATCAGTGTGCAGGATTAGTTCTTAAAGAATGCATGCTTTTATGAAAGAATTTAATGAGAGAGACAAAGTGATTTTCCCATCAAATTTCTACTATTTTAAATTTATAAATGTGTAACACCCCAATGGAGGCCCGAACATTTTCTCTGGTGGCCGTTCTCCACGCTGTGATGTTGCCGGGGGTTGGTTGAAAAAGTCGGAGTCTCAAGCTGGGGGTACAAGATAAACTATAAGGAACGAACTTCCACAACTTGGATGAGTTAAATTGCTGCTTTATTTCATTTAGAGTTAGTCTTGCAGTTGGGGCAGGCGATGTGACACTCAGCTCTAACTCTAATTAATGGAGATCAAATGCTGAACCGACCGATTCAAGACAAATGGAGTTTCCTCTCTTCGGCGCGCCCCCAACACATGCAGCCACCCCAAGCACACGCCCGGCTGAACTGAACTCTACTGACTCAACTGACCAGCTCAGAAAAATCACCTGTATTTATTTAAAATAATCAGAAGTGCCTAGACCACTGGGCAATAAGCAATTGCCGACTGTAAGTCCAAAATTTTAAGGTAAATTTTGCTTCCTTTGATGTGTAAATGGGATGTCTGCACTAAGCCTCCAAGTATTTTCCAGGATTTTTTTAACTTTTTATCTTAATAAAGCTTTGTGTGAAGGCCGCCAGATGTTTTTATAGCCCTGACACTTTACATATAACCAGGTGTTTTTTTTTATTGCCTGGAGAAAAGGGAAAATTCTATTATCTTTTCTTAATGTATGGTCAAGATACAGTAAAGACAGTTTTTGACCTGGTCACTCAAAAGTCTATTTCCTAAACTTTATCTTTTATCACATCAAATCACTTAGTCAAATATTTATTGGAAGACTTGTCGGATTTAACAGTAATCTGATACCCTTTTCTCTTCCATAAATTTCCTTATAAAAGAAAAACCGTTTATTTATTTTTCCTCTTCTTTTTCACTTTTGTTTAACGTAACACATGTTTTTAAACTATTTTTTTTATTCTTAACCATTTTCTATTTTAATCTATTATAATAAAATACATATTTTACAAATCCACCTTAATATATACCTAGTTATCGTGTCACAAATGTAATAGCCACAAAATATGCTAATTTCTGTCTGAATTTCTAGGATGAAGAATTATCATTATTTGCATTCAAACTGTTGTCCTCATCATGGTGTTGTTATCACATTTCGGCTTTCTGGGATGTGGAATTATCATATTTATACTACGTACAAATGGCAACAAAGATGAGGACAATTGTCCGAATAATGTAAATACTACCTCATCTTAGTAATATCGACAAATCCTAAGAGGATGTTTTCTTGTTGGCCTGTTCAGGTTTAAGTTTAACCATTATCTTCTTCATATAAGAAAAAAAAACTATTAGAAATTACTATATAAGACAGTAACTCTAATAAAATCATTACCTGTCTATTTTTCTGAGATGAGGTAGTATTTACATTATTCGGATTATTGTACTCATCTTTGTTGCCATTTGTATGACGTTTCAGCCGTTGTACACTCTAGCCTTCTTCAGGTACTAGGAATTTTGAACAGAACTCTTTATTACAATATATTATCTCTATCCCTTGCGTAGAGCTTCTTCTGGTAGTCATGAGTTATCTCCCTCTAACCCCGTAAGTTACTTGTTCACCACTGCTGTAGCCTGGTATTGAACTCACAACTCTTTGGGTCAAGTCACAGGAACTAACCAACGTCTATATCCGCTAGGCCATGTGTCCTTTAAGAACAACAAAGATGGGGACAATAGTCCGAATAATGTAAATACTGTAAAATCATTAACATATGACATTTTTAACCTATACAGTAAGGCCATTCTGATAGAATTAGAAGTCCTACCAGATTTTCATTATTGGTGGCCACAATCTTAAGAACATAGATATTCAGATGACACAGTGTTGATAGCAAACCCAGAAAGGAAACTACTAGAACTTCTGAAGAGAATAGTGAAGGAAAGCAAGAAGAAAGGACTAATCATCAATTGCAAGAAGATTGAATGCCTGGTTGAGAGCAAAAGGAACAACTTGACATGCCAAGTACAGATTAGAGATACTGAAATTAAACAAGTGCAACAATTTAGATATTTCGGAATTATTTTAAAACAGGATAGAAATCCAAAAGCACATTTCATTGGTTGTTGTCTTCAGTGTAGGAAGCCACCCCCCAACATGCACACACCCAGTGACGCTGTGTCATCACTGCACTGGCTGTGTACACGAGTCTACCTTGTTGTGATAGATGTTTGCTGACTCTATAAGAAGCTTCATTGACCCTTTGACAGATCTTAGGTCCGCCTAAATTTTTTTATAAATTTCAACCAAAACTAACACTGGCTGCTTGGTCAATGAATGCTGAATATTTCCTCATAACAAAATCGTTATCTAAACTTATTTATAAATGGAACTTTGTGTGTGTGTGTATCCATTACCTATAGACTCCAAAACGGCTGAACCGATTTCCTTGAAAATTTACACAGTTGTACTATAAGCGTCTGTGAGTGTTCTTAGCTAGGTTTTGTGTCAAGGTATTCCCAATAAATAACGAAAATCGATAATCGAAAAAATCGGGTTATAGAAGGAGTGGTCCGATTTGAATCAAATTTGATACACTCATAGACGAAGACATAAGAAACGATATTCAGAAGTTTCAAGGTTCCAGTTCTTACAATAGTGCAGAAAATCGATTTTATATATATATATATATATATATATATATATATATATAAATAAAAGGCAAGATACTGGGTCTGATCAAAATCATCTTTTCAGCCCTTTTATTTTAGTTTTTGCTTCGGGTTTAGCTCTAAGTTAGTATAATTGTAGTTCTTAGCATCAGCCATGATACCATTTACCCAGAGGACTTATTTAGCCTTCAAAATCCAGTTTATGACGAAAAAAAACTTATTTGATATCGATACCAGGAAATCAAAATTTGACTTACATTCATTCATTTTTCTTTCAATCTATGGTTTCGCTTTAACTCGAAACAACTATTGCTTTTTAGTCTTTCGTGCCAATGTCCAAAGAGTCTGAGCTCCAGGACCATGGATTAGTTTTAAAGCTTTCATTACACCCGAGCAATGCCAGGCTATACTGCTAGTAATTACTAAATCCCTGATGAGGCAAATTCAGTCAGTTTTCTGTTGAGTTTGTTTCAAATATTTAAGCTCAGTGACACAAACCATTGACGGATATGTGTTGTGGTGCAGTGGATATTGGTTCAGAATGAGGAACAAGAGAGCTGAGTTTGAATTCTAGTTGAATTTGTTTCATCTATTTATTTGCAAATACCCTTGGGAAGGGTATGAATCCGTCTCTTCTCCCTCCAGCTATAGGTTAAATAGCAGGACAGATTTAGTTCTATAGCCTTGGCTGGTAACTAGTCTACTTCAGAAATTAATGGCAACCTACTGAAGGAAAATCTTCTGCCCAGTCAGTCATGTCCCTTTCAAGACATGATTGCCCAAGCATGTATCATGTATGCCACTTAACTGACTGACTGACACTATCTTGCCTGTTTTTTATTAATTTTAATTCCCATAGTAGTAAAACAAAGGTTTGTAATAACTACTTATTAATGTGTATCTTTTGTGTGAAAGGGGCAGGGTTACTTACTATTGTGCTATCAAGAATTTTGCTTGAGAAAGCCTCTACAATAGATTAGATGTGATATTTACACACAGATGTTAAAAACAGAAACTTCTTGATCCAATGAAAAAATAGAACTGTTTTTTTTTCATTTAACATGAAAAAGGCTAATAAAGTTAACCTTTGATGGACACATTTCATTTATTTTTTTGTCAGTTTAAAAAAAAAAGAAATTATTTAAAAAAAACCCAAACCCAAATCTCTTTATTATATGGGATTACTACCAATGTCACATGACAGTGGTTACATTTCTATACACATTTCAGTCATAAACTATAACAGAGATATTAAATTATCATGAATAATATATGGATGTGCAATGTGGTGTAGTTGATATTGGTTCAGAAATTGAAGTGCCAAGTTCTAATTTCAGTTGAAATCGTTGCATTCACTTACATGCAAATACCCTTGGGAAAAGTATTAATCTCTCTTCTACCTCCAGCTATGGGTTAAATAGTAGGACAGATTGGGTTTTGTGGCCTTGGTTGGCAACCACTCTACTGTGTAGAAAATCTGCCCAGTCAGTTATGTTTATTTCAAGACATGACCACCAAAGCTTGTATCCCGTATGGCACTTAACTGACTAAATTTAATATATTTATTCATCTTTTTGACAGTAGCTCTTGTCATTTATTTTTTTTTTGCTGGGATCCAGAATTTTACTTGAAATCTAAAGTCTATTAAATCTACAATCCGTTATGCCAAGGTTTACAAAAAGTTATGTTTTATCTTTTACTGTATATTTAATGAATATTTCATTTTTTTTAAAATAATTTTTTAATCTTTTAATGTATTTTTTTTAACAGGTGCTGTCAGAAGTGACTCAATGTAAGTGAATTTGAATTATTTTTATTTATTTTATTTTTTGCACATTCCAGAAACTGTGGTGTGTTCTCTTTTCCTCCATGTTTGCTAAGGATCCGGCAGCAAGGCCTCTGCTTGGGAGGTTGTGAGGAACATAGAACCACCTCTTAATTGCTATTGTTCCCAGGTCCACCCTGACCTGAAGTGGTAGCACCTGTTAGGATCCCAGCTATGGGCAAATAGTTAACCTCCAAACTGGAGTTAAAACACCATGAAAGTATTAAAATACACTTTTATAGGAATGTATACATAAAAATAGATGTTTTTTTATAGAAAAATATACATTTTTGGTATTTGCTATAACACATTTTTGAAGGAAAAAATTATTCTCGGCAAAACATTTTTGAATACAAAACTAGAAGATATTTTCAGTTTTCTAAAATAAAAAAGAATAAAAACAAAATTTTCATTAAAATCTGACCAAATCAACTTTCTCACTATAACAGAAAATAAAAAAAAAATGTTAAAACCCCACCTTCTT
>JBBBDQ010029918.1:85000-270694 GCA_037127315.1 Ascarosepion bandense
GATATCCGTAAACATGGACAGTCGAGGGAAACAAGATGAGATATCCGTAAACATGGACAGTCGAGGGAAACAAGATGAGATATCCGTAAACATGGACAGTAGAGGGAAACAAGATGAGATATCCGTAAACATGGACAGTAGAGGGAAACAAGATGAGATATCCGTAAACATGGACAGTAGAGGGAAACAAGATGAGATATCCGTAAACATGGACAGTAGAGGGAAACAAGATGAGATATCCGTAAACATGGACAGTAGAGGGAAACAAGATGAGATATCCGTAAACATGGACAGTAGAGGGAAACAAGATGAGATATCCGTAAACATGGACAGTAGAGGGAAACAAGATGAGATATCCGTAAACATGGACAGTAGAGGGAAACAAGATGAGATATCCGTAAACATGGACAGTAGAGGGAAACAAGATGAGATATCCGTAAACATGGACAGTAGAGGGAAACAAGATGAGATATCCGTAAACATGGACAGTTGAGGGAAACAAGATGAGATATCCGTAAACATGGACAGTTGAGGGAAACAAGATGAGATATCCGTAAACATGGACAGTGGAGGGAAACAAGATGAGATATCCGTAAACATGGACAGTGGAGGGAAACAAGATGAGATATCCGTAAACATGGACAGTGGAGGGAAACAAGATGAGATATCCGTAAACATGGACAGTGGAGGGAAACAAGATGAGATATCCGTAAACATGGACAGTGGAGGGAAACAAGATGAGATATCCGTAAACATGGACAGTAGAGGGAAACAAGATGAGATATCCGTAAACATGGACAGTAGAGGGAAACAAGATGAGATATCCGTAAACATGGACAGTAGAGGGAAACAAGATGAGATATCCGTAAACATGGACAGTAGAGGGAAACAAGATGAGATATCCGTAAACATGGACAGTAGAGGGAAACAAGATGAGATATCCATAAACATGGACAGTAGAGGGAAACAAGATGAGATATCCGTAAACATGGACAGTAGAGGGAGAACAATGTACAAAGGGTTCAGTATAAAATTCACTGATGGTTGCTCAGATTAATGCAGGTTAGAGGGCACAATATTCAAAATGTTGCGGTAATAGCAACAAAGACGGGGACAATAGTATAAGTGTAAATAATGTAAATATTAAACTTTTTAAAAACTGAAATTCTTTGAAGTATTTTCACTATCATGGTTTTCAAATGAGAATTGGAGTAGATAGACTAAACTATCGCCCGGTTCACACTCAACCCACATCTATTGAACAGGTGAAGAGGCTCATCCCTTGTTCCCTGTTTAGGATATGGTTTCCGGTTTTCTCTTTTCCAATCTTTTCACTCTTATGTAACCCCCTGCGCATCAGTGGCATTACTGTCTTGTTCGGGGTGATATGATTATTAAAAAAAAAAGAAAAAAAGTATATTATACAATGATAACTTCTCAAAAAAAAAAAAAAACTCTGCTTGTACCTGTGTAACGATACAGACTTATTGATCCACACTTATTTATTTTATCTTTTATTTTTATTATTTTTTTTCAGTCTTTCAAATGTTCATACACCTTACATGGAACTTGGCTCGATTTGAAACCAGTTGAACAATTACTTACATTACAATGGAAGAATGTGATGCGTTTCTCAGATTCAGATTTCATAATCTACAAAATCATCAAATCCTAATAAATCCACCAAATGATGCCTTAAACACTTATTTATAAACCAAAGGCATATTTATAAAGGTTTTTGCATTTCTTCAAACCTTAGATGCATGTTGTTGCCTTTGTAATGTTAATAAATTTTATTAAAAAATTCACTTTGTTTATTGTCAATGATTTGTAAGTGGGCAGAACTGGTTCTAAACGAATTAAAACTTGGTGGGAAACAGTTTTGCTTCTATTACGGTTACGGCCTAACAAACTAGACATTTAAACACACACACATGCTACAGAACCCATGCCTAATTGCTTTGTGACTTTCACTATCTTATCTCCCCTCCCCCTTCTCGAATTGCATGAATTTGTTTTGCCTATGCTAAGTCTAAAAGAAAATGCTATATAAAATTCACTTTTTTTTCCATATTGTGTTTAATTACTCAACCTTTTAACAAGAAAAATCTGAAATTGATGTTAACCCTCTAGGGCCATTCGTATCATATTTGATACAGTATGAAAACAAGCCTTGAGAGAAATATTTTCCTGAAAAATTTTTTAAGAGAAATATTTTATAAATTTCAAATGAAAGCAGTACTGACTGCTCAGTCAATGAATACCAAATGTTTCCTTATAGGGAAATACCAAATGTTTCCTTATAGGGAAATACTGTATCAAATATGATACGAATGGCCCTAGAGGGTTAAAAACTGCTACAAAACATTGTTGATTTATTTAAGATGGAATGGTCTATTATGACGTGCCTCTAATTTCTATTTAGATCTGTTGTATTTATTTTCAATTTTTCTAGTTGAATTGTTTGTCTATATTGCAAATGATCCATTATTGCACATAATTAGGTTACAATAAAATTTGTATTTTATATGAATACTACCAAATGAAAGAATTTGGAGGAGTAAAGTGGAGGCCCATGAGACTCTTGTACCAGTTCTATGTATAATTGTGTATTAATGCAGCAATCCTTCTTTTATGCAAGTTTCATTAAAAATGACAGACAAGGTGCTGTGGATAAGTTTTATGTAAATTTTCATGTGAATTTTTTTTTTTTTTTTCAAAGCATAAATTATATAAAATTTGTCCGAATCTTTTATTTATACAAATGCTTTTATCTATACTTTCAGCTTACGGCCTATCACGTTGAATACATCGGTTCTCGCTCGATCACCGAAGTTAAGCAACGTTGAGCTTGGTCAGTACTTAGATGGGTGACCGCTTGGGAATACCAGGTGCTGTTAGCGTTTCGTGACGGACGTGCATGCTTATGGCCATATCACGTTGAATACACCGGTTCTCACTCGATCACCGAAGTTAAGCAACGTTGAGCCTGGTCAGTTCTTAGATCGGTGACTGCTTGGGAATACCAGGTGCTGTAAGCGTTTAGTGACGGATGTGCATTGTGGTGCAGTGAATATTGGCTTGGAAAGAGAAATTAGTGAGCCGAGTTTGAATTCCACTTGAATGCCCTGCATTCACTTAAGCACTGGTACCCTTGGGAAAGGTATTAATCTGTCCCTTCCCTCCAGTTATGGGTTAAATAACAAGGGTAGGACTTGGGGACCCTGCCCTTAAAAACAAATCCCAATGAATCTTGATACTCAAAAAGAAAACAAAGTATTACTAGACACACAAAACTTATATAAAAAACAAATTCTTGAAAGAAAAAAGTATTACCATCAATAAATAAATAAAATTTAGTTGCCAATAAATGACCCGCCGAGGTTGATATGCCATAAAAACAAAACAACCAAAAATCATCTATACTTTCAGTCATTAACAAGGATGAATTTTATTTTGCTTTTAACTGAATATAGTTTTGTGCATGTATGTAGAGTAATAGGAATGTTTTATATTCCAAACATGGCCAGCATATTGTGGCCGTGTTCATAGTTGACATTGTTTAGTGTTGGCTTTTTCTTTTTTATTAATAATGCTTCCATTATTTTTAGCCATTTTTAACATGTAGATGATGCTATTATATTGGCATGATCAGTGAGTACATTACAGATAAAGTTTAGTATGTATATTTAAATGAGACCTAATGGAGCTATGGTCAGAGAGATGTAATGTGAGTCTTCTTGTTAAACATAGCACCTTGTTTGTCATTTTTAATGAAACTTGCAAATATATATCTTCAAATGAAAAAGAACAAAGAATAAAATTGTAATGTTCAAAACATTAATTTAAAACAGTGTTTGATATAAAAATAGAGCAATGAATATTTCTTAACTATTACATGAGAACATTTGAAAAACTACTACAAAATTGTACATTGAGAGAACAATGTCTCATCAGGTAATTAACAATGATGATAATGTTTTTAATTTAAAATGTTTTTGATTTTATGAAAACAACACTTAACTTTATTTTTGGAAAAAATTTTTTGTACAAGATAAAAGGATTTGATAAAGACAAAAGAAGAAATGAAAGAGAGAAGAGAAGAAATTAAGAAAAGGAAAAGAAAGAATAAAATGAGTGAGAAAATGTAAAGGGAAGAGTCAATGAAAAAAATTTGAAGAGGAGAATTCAAAATTAGAGCGGAAATGGGTTGCAGACATATATTGATATATAGTTACAATGTTGCAACTCGGATCTTTTGGCATTTTTTAAAAAAGAAGAAAACCCATACATAAACAGAAATATTATTCATAGAACATAAAATAAAGGCTATTTAAAAAAAAAAATAATAGAAAGATGTAAATTCATATGGCCTAATATTATAAATTAGAATAAAAATAAAATAATAAAAAAATTAAAAATGGATGAAGATTTATTAAAATCAAAATAAAGATATTTAAAACAACAATATGAAGATGTAAATTCATTCGACCTGATATAAGAATAAAGAGAAAATAAAATTTAAAATAATAAAATTAAGATAATAAAAAATTTAAATGGATGAAAATATAAACATTGAACCTAAAATAAACCAAGTAAGATTAAGTAAAATTAATTATAACAAATTCCCTGCTTAGTTCAACATCCCCGAGGTAGTCACGTTGACGTGATTGTTCATTTCAAAATGCTGCAAAACCTAGACGGAAATATGTAATGTTATTTTAAAAACATTAACCAGCAAATTTAGTTTAGATTACCTGGCTTTTTAGAAGCATGTATGGGTACCTAATTAATCAAAATCCCCATTCGGACCGTTATCCTTGTAAGCGGATACACAGGCTATTTAACCCAGTTTGCTCTTGTCAGCCGGAAACAATACTGTCATTCGTTTTCGTTGGAGTTCTATTGTTGTGGTTTCGAACGTCGGGATTACCATTTGTTGTGGACTGGACAATGTGGTAGTAATTTGAAAGTGGAGTCGCCATTATAAAGTAGACTGGTTGTCCAATCCACCACCTTAATAATAAAAATAACTCAGAACAATGTAACAAGAATAATAAAAAGGTCCTTACGTATTATCGGGAGGACCTTGAACAATTGGTTTGCCGACAGTCGTTTGCCGTTCGTAACTGCCGTCCGTTTCTTCTACTGTTGGGCCAAGGACTTGACCTCAATCAAATGGTGCGAAGAACAACTGGACATGGCCGATAAGACTACAATTGACTGGAAATCGTATATGCGAGAAGCACTGTGGCACTGCACGTCACCATTTGGAGTCGTACTTGGCCGAATTCATGTGGCGGAAGCATGTTGCCTGTACTGATGTCTTTGAGTCACTTTTGGAAGCAATTGCGACGTTCTGGCCTCCGGAATTACAAATGTAATGTTATTTTATTGTTTTAACCGTTTCAATAAATAATTTACTTTAATTTTTGAGTCGTTTTTTTAAAGGTCCTCCCGATAATACGTAAGCACCAATAAAAATCTATTAAACATAGTTACATGATTGATTATTTTGTACAAGCAAGATTTAGTGGAGAAAGTTCTCTCTTGGATGTTGAAGAAAATGTATCAGTGGAAGAGTTCCTGAAAAAAGGAAATATGATGTTTGTACTATCAGTAGTTGAATATAATTATGTATGTAGTGAAGTATGCTTGTGTGTGGGAGGGAGTCAGAGAGAGAGAGAGAGAGAGAGAGAGAGAGAAATATTTTTGGTGTAACTAATTGCTAAACGCAATTAGCGCAGTATGTTAATTGGAAAGGAACTAACGGCATTCGGACTGTTAGCAACGAAAGACAGATTCCAACTGGTCTAGACACGTGTGAACATCAGCTTATATATTTCTGAATGAAGCGCGGGTAAAAGAGGTTTCACGTGCGGTACTAATGTAAGAGTATGTGTGTGTATGTGCGTACATGCATGTAGAAGTGATTCTACACTATCAGCAGCAAAGTTGGTAACAGGCCAGCATTTCAACCATTCAGTCAGTCATGTCTCTTTCGCAGGCTTAACTAACTGAGCAGAAGATTATTCCGCAGTAGGTTGCTTTCTGCGGTAGACTGGTTGCCGACCAAAACTATAGAACCCAATCTGTTCTATTATTTCTTCTTCTATGTGCCCTGTCCCTTCAGGACGTAGGCGATCATGGCTGTCCACGTCTCCCTATCCCTTGTGGCTCTTAGTATGTTTGCTCCTGTTGCTCCTGGCAAACCCCGTTCCGTCATCCACCTGATCAGTCCCTGCAAATATGTTATCCGCTGCCTTCCTCTGTCTCTCCTTCCTTCTATCTGTCCAGTCAGTATCAGGTTCTCCAGGCTCTCCTTCCTCATTGCATGTCCCAGGAACTTCAGTTGTCTCTTCCTGATGCTCAGCATCAATTTCCTTTTTGTTGCCATTCTTTCTAACACCTCGTCGTTGCTTGTATGCTCAGTCCACGATATCCGTAGCATCCTTCTGTAGAACCACATTTCGGCCGTTTCCAGTTTTGTCCTCATTTTCGATGATATTGTCCAGCATTCACAGCCGTATTGAAGAACTGACATCACGTAGCAGTCTAGAACTCTTTTCTTCGTTTCTATTGAGATTTTCCTGTGTGTTAGTATTTTGCTCATCTTCTGGAACGCGTCCTTTGCCATGCCAATTCGCCTTCAGATCTCCGTGTCGCACTTTCCATCTTCTGTTAGAACACTTCCTAGGTACTTAAATTTTTGTACTTGCTTGATTCTGTTATCTTCCACCTGTATTTGGCATTTTGGGTTGTATCTTTTGCTGATGACCATGCACTCAGTTTTCTTAAAGTTTATTTGTAGTCCCTTCTTGTCACTCTCCACTGCTACTTTCTGTATGAGGTCTTGTAGTTTCCTGTCCGTGTCCGCAATCAGCACTGTATCGTCTGCATATCTTATGTTGTTCAGGTTGTGGCCTCCAATAACAAATCCTGGCGTGTCATCTAGGGTCCTCAAAATATTCTCGCTGTATAGGTTGAACAAATCCGGTGAAAAGACACATCCTTGTCTTACGCCTTTTTCTATCTTTGTGTATCTACTGAGGTCGTTACCTGTCCGTATGCAGGCCGTTTGCTGCCAGTAGAGATTCTTGATTATTCTTATGTCTTTGCCGAAAATGTCGAGATTGCCCAGCATCTCCATCAATTCTTTGTGTCGTATTTTGTCGAATGCCTTCGCGTAATCAATGAAGCATAGGTACAAGTCTTTCTTCATTTTTAATGCCCTTTCAGAGAGCATCCTAATCATGAATATGGCGTTCCTTGTTCCAGTGTCCTTGACGAACCCGCACTGTTCCTGCCTTATCTCTGGCCTGATTCTGCTTCTTGCTCTGTTCATCAGGATTCTGACAATCAGTTTTGTAATGTGACTCATTAAGCTGATAGTTCTGTGTAGTTCGCACTCGTTTGCACCAGGTTTCTTCGGCAGCGCTATAAATATCGACTTGCATAGGTCGTCTGGTATTATTCCGCTGCTATAAATTTCGTTTATTATGTCGGTAATCTTTTCTATGCCATATTCTTCTAAGGCTGTCAGCGGCTCTATCACTATGCCACCTGGACCAGGTGCTTTGTTTCTGTTCATTTTGGCCATTGCAGCTTCCACTTCGGATTTTAGTATTTCCAGTCCATCCATCTCCTTGTGTATTCTTGGTTGTTCTCTCTTGTCGCAAAAGAGATCCTTTATGTATTCTTCCCATCGCTGGAGTATTTCCTCTTTCTCTAATATGATTGTCCCTTCCTTGCATTTTATGCATCCTGTTGAGGAGCAGGTTTTTTGTCCTGTCAGTTCTCTTATTTAACCCTGTTATTTAAGAGACGGATTAATACCTTCCCAAGGGTATTTGCACGTAAGTAAATACAAGGAATTCAACTGGAATTTTAAGTTGTCTTCTCGACTTGTCGTTCCGAGTCGAGATCCCCTACACCACAACGCACATACACATTTCAACCATTAGATATCTCTTAATACCTTAATACCTTACTGAAGTCGAACCGTATTAGTGTGATAGTCGCAACTTGTATATTTTCTTATCATTAATAAATTGTTGGTAGAACAAATTCTGTTGAATTAAGATTTCTCCTTGAAATTTTCCACATTTCAAGAAGGTCGCCCGAATTAAAAAAGTAGTTTGCTTTGAAAAATCTCTTGAACTACAAAGAAAAGTCCATGGCCTGTCGAAATGAATAAGATATATCGCATATTTCATCCGAACAGATACACAGCGTGAAAGAAGATTGACACAGTTCTGGTGACGGAGACAAATGACGAAAATAGCCACGCCCAATTCACCCACCCTTCACCCAACTGTAATACTGGATATTGTAATTACAGGTTAACGTTTACATTAAACGTAGGGTGAGAGGAACTGCTATTTTTATCACGTTTAGGTCATTTTTGTTCCGTGACGGCAGAGAAAGGGACGATTACATTTGGTGACCAGTCACACACCCACACTTATATTTGGTGCAGAGATCAGACAACCAACATACGCAGTATTATACAGGAATATATATGTACATTTTTTTTTGTTTATAATCATATCGCCCCAAGAAAGACATTTTATTGCCACTGTTTTGCAGGGGGTTATATAGGAGGAAAGTTATGAGAAAGAGTGACACGTTATAGGGGGTGTCAGGAAATGGATAAGATAAGGATAACTGTAGCCATAAAGTGAGGGATTAGTTTATATATTGATTGTTATGTAGAATTGATCCCCCTTTTTATATCCACATTATAATAGTATAGAAAAATCTTTTTATAATCATATCGCCCCAAGAAAGGAATTTTATTGCAGGGGGTTATATAGGAGGAAAGTTATGAGAAAGAGTGACAGGTTATAGGGGGTGTCAGGAAGTGAGTAAGAGAAGGATGAGAATACTGATGAGAGTTGAGTGAATGGAGAAGGGAACATGAGAGAGAGGATGCAGGTTAGTGAGATAGAAGATGACTATTGAATTTACATTTAAATTCTTGGAGATTATAGCTGTCGGGAAAGCAAGTAAATGGAAGGGAATTCCACAGGCGGGAAGTGCGAGAAAAGAAGCTGATGGAGTAGAATTACGTTTACGTTGCGTTTACAATTTATTGGTTTCATAGTAAAAGGGTGGGACCTAGTTGCTAATCTTGTGGCTTGAGTAAATTTATATATAGGGGCCACCAGTGAGCTAAGTTCATCTGAGCAGAAGCCGTGAAAGTATTTGTAGAAGAGACACAGAGAAGCCACATTGCACCGGTGAGAAAGTGACTGTAGCTGAGCTGCCAAGTCGGGATCTATCACATTACAGATTGGATTTTATTAAGGGCACCTAGGTGGATAGCCGGAGCACCCGACCAGATATAGCAGCAATATTCAATGCACGGGTGATGATATATATATATATAGTCATCCGCAGACAGATCTGTTTCGCTGTATCTCAGCTCATCAGCACGGTTAGAATCCGATTGTTTTTTTTACCCAGGATTGAAACCCAACCGAATTGGTGTCAGTCGGCGATTCTACCTCTGGGCTACGAGACTTAGGACAGGTGGTAGCCTTAAAGAAAAACCACGAAAATTAAACAAAACTATGTATAACGATTGGATGGAAAGCATCAGCATCACGCATCAAAATATTTGATGATTATCGTACGTTTTAGGAACGACTCGGAGTTTCATGCGTTTTTGCAATCATCAGGTGCATATCGAACTGAGCCTTTAAATGTACATTTGTTCGGTTATGCAGCATTGAGCACTATTCTATTTACACTTGACTGATATTTGTATATTGATGTATATCTACGCATATGCACACATATATATACTTATTTACCTCCTTCCTTATATATATATATATATATATATATATTAGTTATCCACATACAAGCCTGTTTCGCTGTATCACAGCTCATCAGTGTGGCTAGACACATCCACTTGCTTCTGGCCGGGATCAAAACTCGACAGATTTGGTGTCAGTCGGAGTCGCTACCCCTTAAGCCATAGGCGAATGGAATCAGTGAAGGAAATTTTAACGTGTTGTATATAAACAGTGTATACACATGCCAGTCACCGAGAGAACTCAATTCATTCCTGAAGAATAATGCATATACTGCAGAAGTGGAAACTGTTTTAAAAATTTTCTTCTATTGAGAGCGCAATCGTAATGAGAGAACAATATATTCGTAATCCACATATAAGCCTGTTTCTCTGTTCCACAGCTCATCAGTGTGGTTAGGCACATCCACTTGTATATGTATATATATATATATATTAATGCAGGTTTCATTGAATAATATAGACAAGTTTTGTCTATTAATTTTGTGTAGGATCCGTTCATACCGTCTGATATACTTGATGGTGATGTCGTTAAAAGACAACAAAAAATCACAGTATTTGTTGAATTTTTTATCAGGTCTAAGCTTTCGGCTCACATAAGCCATTATCAAAGAGTAAATAATAACACACAGTCTGGCTACGGTATAAGAGAGTGATATGTTTAGGATTGGTTGGGTTAGTATTTCTTAGGATGTTGGGATTAATTTTGAGTGGGGGTAATGAAGGATTACTGTAAACATTTCTTATAATTATATCAATAGTTTCACTGACGGGTACATTAGTAAAAAGGTTTTCCACATCAAGTGAAGCTATGATTTCATTATTAGGATTTTCACTCTTGAGGATTTGGATTGCCTCTAGGGTTGACTTTATGCTGTATTTACTCGGAAGGTAGGGTGTGATAAGCTGGTTAATATGTTTAGTTAACTGGTATACAGGAGTAGGAATTTGGGATATGATAGGGCGGAGAGGATAGTTAGGTTTATGAGTTTTTATGGTTCCGTATATGTAACCAGGTTTATAGTCACCAATAATTTTAGGGAGTTTTAAGGAATTCTGATCAGCGTTGTTGGCACTAATGAGTTTATTAATTTTAGATTTTAGTTGGTGTGTCGGGTTTTTGTTAATTTTTTTAAATTTTGTGTGGTCATGGAGTATGTGGTTGAGTTTTGTGTTGTAATCTGATTTGTTAAGTACAACAAAGATGTTAGCCTTGTCAGCTTTTTTTACAATTATGTGAAGGTGGTTGCGTAGTTCGTGCGCAGCACTTTTTAGTTGTTTCGATAGAATTTTTGAGGAGCTTCTGCTTTTATCATGGCGATCTTTGATTGCCTCAGCCTTAAGTAGATCTTTCAGTTCGGGTTTAACGGTTATAAGTTTTTCATCTTGTAATTTAGTGATGCTTTGATAGAGCGTTTCTATTTCAATTTTTTTAGTAAGCTGGTTATACTTACGGTATATATGGCAGTTAGGTCCAAGGTTGAGTAATTCTTCTTGGTGCTTAGTTAGTTGGTGGTTGGAAAGATTTATGAATTTATCGAATTTTTTGGGAAGAGTGATCGTGCCATTGTATAGTGAATTAAGTTTTTTGACAATTTTAGCACGGTGTTCAACTTCAGATTTTGCAGTGATTTTGGATAGTCTGAGTATTATTTCTTCTAGTTGGTTTGAGGTAGTTATATCTTTCAGTTTGTTGTAGAGGTCATGTTTGTTCTTGTATAATGTGTCAAGATTTTCTTTCGCTATTTCAATTTGCCTTTTCACAAGGCTCCATTTATATTTCAAGGTGGTGATGGTGTGTTGGGCTGCTGGATCATGTAATTTAAATTGTGTATATTTTGGCAGCATTTTTTCATTAATGCAGGTTTCATTGAATAATATAGACAAGTTTTGTCTATTAATTTTGTGTAGGATCCGTTCATACCGTCTGATATACTTGATGGTGATGTCGTTAAAAGACAACAAAAAATCACAGTATTTGTTGAATTTTTTATCAGGTCTAAGCTTTCGGCTCACATAAGCCATTATCAAAGAGTAAATAATAACACACAGTCTGGCTACGGTATAAGAGAGTGATATGTTTAGGATTGGTTGGGTTAGTATTTCTTAGGATGTTGGGATTAATTTTGAGTGGGGGTAATGAAGGATTACTGTAAACATTTCTTATAATTATATCAATAGTTTCACTGACGGGTACATTAGTAAAAAGGTTTTCCACATCAAGTGAAGCTATGATTTCATTATTAGGATTTTCACTCTTGAGGATTTGGATTGCCTCTAGGGTTGACTTTATGCTGTATTTACTCGGAAGGTAGGGTGTGATAAGCTGGTTAATATGTTTAGTTAACTGGTATACAGGAGTAGGAATTTGGGATATGATAGGGCGGAGAGGATAGTTAGGTTTATGAGTTTTTATGGTTCCGTATATGTAACCAGGTTTATAGTCACCAATAATTTTAGGGAGTTTTAAGGAATTCTGATCAGCGTTGTTGGCACTAATGAGTTTATTAATTTTAGATTTTAGTTGGTGTGTCGGGTTTTTGTTAATTTTTTTAAATTTTGTGTGGTCATGGAGTATGTGGTTGAGTTTTGTGTTGTAATCTGATTTGTTAAGTACAACAAAGATGTTAGCCTTGTCAGCTTTTTTTACAATTATGTGAAGGTGGTTGCGTAGTTCGTGCGCAGCACTTTTTAGTTGTTTCGATAGAATTTTTGAGGAGCTTCTGCTTTTATCATGGCGATCTTTGATTGCCTCAGCCTTAAGTAGATCTTTCAGTTCGGGTTTAACGGTTATAAGTTTTTCATCTTGTAATTTAGTGATGCTTTGATAGAGCGTTTCTATTTCAATTTTTTTAGTAAGCTGGTTATACTTACGGTATATATGGCAGTTAGGTCCAAGGTTGAGTAATTCTTCTTGGTGCTTAGTTAGTTGGTGGTTGGAAAGATTTATGAATTTATCGAATTTTTTGGGAAGAGTGATCGTGCCATTGTATAGTGAATTAAGTTTTTTGACAATTTTAGCACGGTGTTCAACTTCAGATTTTGCAGTGATTTTGGATAGTCTGAGTATTATTTCTTCTAGTTGGTTTGAGGTAGTTATATCTTTCAGTTTGTTGTAGAGGTCATGTTTGTTCTTGTATAATGTGTCACCATCACCACCTTGAAATATAAATGGAGCCTTGTGAAAAGGCAAATTGAAATAGCGAAAGAAAATCTTGACACATTATACAAGAACAAACATGACCTCTACAACAAACTGAAAGATATAACTACCTCAAACCAACTAGAAGAAATAATACTCAGACTATCCAAAATCACTGCAAAATCTGAAGTTGAACACCGTGCTAAAATTGTCAAAAAACTTAATTCACTATACAATGGCACGATCACTCTTCCCAAAAAATTCGATAAATTCATAAATCTTTCCAACCACCAACTAACTAAGCACCAAGAAGAATTACTCAACCTTGGACCTAACTGCCATATATACCGTAAGTATAACCAGCTTACTAAAAAAATTGAAATAGAAACGCTCTATCAAAGCATCACTAAATTACAAGATGAAAAACTTATAACCGTTAAACCCGAACTGAAAGATCTACTTAAGGCTGAGGCAATCAAAGATCGCCATGATAAAAGCAGAAGCTCCTCAAAAATTCTATCGAAACAACTAAAAAGTGCTGCGCACGAACTACGCAACCACCTTCACATAATTGTAAAAAAAGCTGACAAGGCTAACATCTTTGTTGTACTTAACAAATCAGATTACAACACAAAACTCAACCACATACTCCATGACCACACAAAATTTAAAAAAATTAACAAAAACCCGACACACCAACTAAAATCTAAAATTAATAAACTCATTAGTGCCAACAACGCTGATCAGAATTCCTTAAAACTCCCTAAAATTATTGGTGACTATAAACCTGGTTACATATACGGAACCATAAAAACTCATAAACCTAACTATCCTCTCCGCCCTATCATATCCCAAATTCCTACTCCTGTATACCAGTTAACTAAACATATTAACCAGCTTATCACACCCTACCTTCCGAGTAAATACAGCATAAAGTCAACCCTAGAGGCAATCCAAATCCTCAAGAGTGAAAATCCTAATAATGAAATCATAGCTTCACTTGATGTGGAAAACCTTTTTACTAATGTACCCGTCAGTGAAACTATTGATATAATTATAAGAAATGTTTACAGTAATCCTTCATTACCCCCACTCAAAATTAATCCCAACATCCTAAGAAATACTAACCCAACCAATCCTAAACATATCACTCTCTTATACCGTAGCCAGACTGTGTGTTATTATTTACTCTTTGATAATGGCTTATGTGAGCCGAAAGCTTAGACCTGATAAAAAATTCAACAAATACTGTGATTTTTTGTTGTCTTTTAACGACATCACCATCAAGTATATCAGACGGTATGAACGGATCCTACACAAAATTAATAGACAAAACTTGTCTATATTATTCAATGAAACCTGCATTAATGAAAAAATGCTGCCAAAATATACACAATTTAAATTACATGATCCAGCAGCCCAACACACCATCACCACCTTGAAATATAAATGGAGCCTTGTGAAAAGGCAAATTGAAATAGCGAAAGAAAATCTTGACACATTATACAAGAACAAACATGACCTCTACAACAAACTGAAAGATATAACTACCTCAAACCAACTAGAAGAAATAATACTCAGACTATCCAAAATCACTGCAAAATCTGAAGTTGAACACCGTGCTAAAATTGTCAAAAAACTTAATTCACTATACAATGGCACGATCACTCTTCCCAAAAAATTCGATAAATTCATAAATCTTTCCAACCACCAACTAACTAAGCACCAAGAAGAATTACTCAACCTTGGACCTAACTGCCATATATACCGTAAGTATAACCAGCTTACTAAAAAAATTGAAATAGAAACGCTCTATCAAAGCATCACTAAATTACAAGATGAAAAACTTATAACCGTTAAACCCGAACTGAAAGATCTACTTAAGGCTGAGGCAATCAAAGATCGCCATGATAAAAGCAGAAGCTCCTCAAAAATTCTATCGAAACAACTAAAAAGTGCTGCGCACGAACTACGCAACCACCTTCACATAATTGTAAAAAAAGCTGACAAGGCTAACATCTTTGTTGTACTTAACAAATCAGATTACAACACAAAACTCAACCACATACTCCATGACCACACAAAATTTAAAAAAATTAACAAAAACCCGACACACCAACTAAAATCTAAAATTAATAAACTCATTAGTGCCAACAACGCTGATCAGAATTCCTTAAAACTCCCTAAAATTATTGGTGACTATAAACCTGGTTACATATACGGAACCATAAAAACTCATAAACCTAACTATCCTCTCCGCCCTATCATATCCCAAATTCCTACTCCTGTATACCAGTTAACTAAACATATTAACCAGCTTATCACACCCTACCTTCCGAGTAAATACAGCATAAAGTCAACCCTAGAGGCAATCCAAATCCTCAAGAGTGAAAATCCTAATAATGAAATCATAGCTTCACTTGATGTGGAAAACCTTTTTACTAATGTACCCGTCAGTGAAACTATTGATATAATTATAAGAAATGTTTACAGTAATCCTTCATTACCCCCACTCAAAATTAATCCCAACATCCTAAGAAATACTAACCCAACCAATCCTAAACATATCACTCTCTTATACCGTAGCCAGACTGTGTGTTATTATTTACTCTTTGATAATGGCTTATGTGAGCCGAAAGCTTAGACCTGATAAAAAATTCAACAAATACTGTGATTTTTTGTTGTCTTTTAACGACATCACCATCAAGTATATCAGACGGTATGAACGGATCCTACACAAAATTAATAGACAAAACTTGTCTATATTATTCAATGAAACCTGCATTAATGAAAAAATGCTGCCAAAATATACACAATTTAAATTACATGATCCAGCAGCCCAACACACCATCACCACCTTGAAATATAAATGGAGCCTTGTGAAAAGGCAAATTGAAATAGCGAAAGAAAATCTTGACACATTATACAAGAACAAACATGACCTCTACAACAAACTGAAAGATATAACTACCTCAAACCAACTAGAAGAAATAATACTCAGACTATCCAAAATCACTGCAAAATCTGAAGTTGAACACCGTGCTAAAATTGTCAAAAAACTTAATTCACTATACAATGGCACGATCACTCTTCCCAAAAAATTCGATAAATTCATAAATCTTTCCAACCACCAACTAACTAAGCACCAAGAAGAATTACTCAACCTTGGACCTAACTGCCATATATACCGTAAGTATAACCAGCTTACTAAAAAAATTGAAATAGAAACGCTCTATCAAAGCATCACTAAATTACAAGATGAAAAACTTATAACCGTTAAACCCGAACTGAAAGATCTACTTAAGGCTGAGGCAATCAAAGATCGCCATGATAAAAGCAGAAGCTCCTCAAAAATTCTATCGAAACAACTAAAAAGTGCTGCGCACGAACTACGCAACCACCTTCACATAATTGTAAAAAAAGCTGACAAGGCTAACATCTTTGTTGTACTTAACAAATCAGATTACAACACAAAACTCAACCACATACTCCATGACCACACAAAATTTAAAAAAATTAACAAAAACCCGACACACCAACTAAAATCTAAAATTAATAAACTCATTAGTGCCAACAACGCTGATCAGAATTCCTTAAAACTCCCTAAAATTATTGGTGACTATAAACCTGGTTACATATACGGAACCATAAAAACTCATAAACCTAACTATCCTCTCCGCCCTATCATATCCCAAATTCCTACTCCTGTATACCAGTTAACTAAACATATTAACCAGCTTATCACACCCTACCTTCCGAGTAAATACAGCATAAAGTCAACCCTAGAGGCAATCCAAATCCTCAAGAGTGAAAATCCTAATAATGAAATCATAGCTTCACTTGATGTGGAAAACCTTTTTACTAATGTACCCGTCAGTGAAACTATTGATATAATTATAAGAAATGTTTACAGTAATCCTTCATTACCCCCACTCAAAATTAATCCCAACATCCTAAGAAATACTAACCCAACCAATCCTAAACATATCACTCTCTTATACCGTAGCCAGACTGTGTGTTATTATTTACTCTTTGATAATGGCTTATGTGAGCCGAAAGCTTAGACCTGATAAAAAATTCAACAAATACTGTGATTTTTTGTTGTCTTTTAACGACATCACCATCAAGTATATCAGACGGTATGAACGGATCCTACACAAAATTAATAGACAAAACTTGTCTATATTATTCAATGAAACCTGCATTAATGAAAAAATGCTGCCAAAATATACACAATTTAAATTACATGATCCAGCAGCCCAACACACCATCACCACCTTGAAATATAAATGGAGCCTTGTGAAAAGGCAAATTGAAATAGCGAAAGAAAATCTTGACACATTATACAAGAACAAACATGACCTCTACAACAAACTGAAAGATATAACTACCTCAAACCAACTAGAAGAAATAATACTCAGACTATCCAAAATCACTGCAAAATCTGAAGTTGAACACCGTGCTAAAATTGTCAAAAAACTTAATTCACTATACAATGGCACGATCACTCTTCCCAAAAAATTCGATAAATTCATAAATCTTTCCAACCACCAACTAACTAAGCACCAAGAAGAATTACTCAACCTTGGACCTAACTGCCATATATACCGTAAGTATAACCAGCTTACTAAAAAAATTGAAATAGAAACGCTCTATCAAAGCATCACTAAATTACAAGATGAAAAACTTATAACCGTTAAACCCGAACTGAAAGATCTACTTAAGGCTGAGGCAATCAAAGATCGCCATGATAAAAGCAGAAGCTCCTCAAAAATTCTATCGAAACAACTAAAAAGTGCTGCGCACGAACTACGCAACCACCTTCACATAATTGTAAAAAAAGCTGACAAGGCTAACATCTTTGTTGTACTTAACAAATCAGATTACAACACAAAACTCAACCACATACTCCATGACCACACAAAATTTAAAAAAATTAACAAAAACCCGACACACCAACTAAAATCTAAAATTAATAAACTCATTAGTGCCAACAACGCTGATCAGAATTCCTTAAAACTCCCTAAAATTATTGGTGACTATAAACCTGGTTACATATACGGAACCATAAAAACTCATAAACCTAACTATCCTCTCCGCCCTATCATATCCCAAATTCCTACTCCTGTATACCAGTTAACTAAACATATTAACCAGCTTATCACACCCTACCTTCCGAGTAAATACAGCATAAAGTCAACCCTAGAGGCAATCCAAATCCTCAAGAGTGAAAATCCTAATAATGAAATCATAGCTTCACTTGATGTGGAAAACCTTTTTACTAATGTACCCGTCAGTGAAACTATTGATATAATTATAAGAAATGTTTACAGTAATCCTTCATTACCCCCACTCAAAATTAATCCCAACATCCTAAGAAATACTAACCCAACCAATCCTAAACATATCACTCTCTTATACCGTAGCCAGACTGTGTGTTATTATTTACTCTTTGATAATGGCTTATGTGAGCCGAAAGCTTAGACCTGATAAAAAATTCAACAAATACTGTGATTTTTTGTTGTCTTTTAACGACATCACCATCAAGTATATCAGACGGTATGAACGGATCCTACACAAAATTAATAGACAAAACTTGTCTATATTATTCAATGAAACCTGCATTAATGAAAAAATGCTGCCAAAATATACACAATTTAAATTACATGATCCAGCAGCCCAACACACCATCACCACCTTGAAATATAAATGGAGCCTTGTGAAAAGGCAAATTGAAATAGCGAAAGAAAATCTTGACACATTATACAAGAACAAACATGACCTCTACAACAAACTGAAAGATATAACTACCTCAAACCAACTAGAAGAAATAATACTCAGACTATCCAAAATCACTGCAAAATCTGAAGTTGAACACCGTGCTAAAATTGTCAAAAAACTTAATTCACTATACAATGGCACGATCACTCTTCCCAAAAAATTCGATAAATTCATAAATCTTTCCAACCACCAACTAACTAAGCACCAAGAAGAATTACTCAACCTTGGACCTAACTGCCATATATACCGTAAGTATAACCAGCTTACTAAAAAAATTGAAATAGAAACGCTCTATCAAAGCATCACTAAATTACAAGATGAAAAACTTATAACCGTTAAACCCGAACTGAAAGATCTACTTAAGGCTGAGGCAATCAAAGATCGCCATGATAAAAGCAGAAGCTCCTCAAAAATTCTATCGAAACAACTAAAAAGTGCTGCGCACGAACTACGCAACCACCTTCACATAATTGTAAAAAAAGCTGACAAGGCTAACATCTTTGTTGTACTTAACAAATCAGATTACAACACAAAACTCAACCACATACTCCATGACCACACAAAATTTAAAAAAATTAACAAAAACCCGACACACCAACTAAAATCTAAAATTAATAAACTCATTAGTGCCAACAACGCTGATCAGAATTCCTTAAAACTCCCTAAAATTATTGGTGACTATAAACCTGGTTACATATACGGAACCATAAAAACTCATAAACCTAACTATCCTCTCCGCCCTATCATATCCCAAATTCCTACTCCTGTATACCAGTTAACTAAACATATTAACCAGCTTATCACACCCTACCTTCCGAGTAAATACAGCATAAAGTCAACCCTAGAGGCAATCCAAATCCTCAAGAGTGAAAATCCTAATAATGAAATCATAGCTTCACTTGATGTGGAAAACCTTTTTACTAATGTACCCGTCAGTGAAACTATTGATATAATTATAAGAAATGTTTACAGTAATCCTTCATTACCCCCACTCAAAATTAATCCCAACATCCTAAGAAATACTAACCCAACCAATCCTAAACATATCACTCTCTTATACCGTAGCCAGACTGTGTGTTATTATTTACTCTTTGATAATGGCTTATGTGAGCCGAAAGCTTAGACCTGATAAAAAATTCAACAAATACTGTGATTTTTTGTTGTCTTTTAACGACATCACCATCAAGTATATCAGACGGTATGAACGGATCCTACACAAAATTAATAGACAAAACTTGTCTATATTATTCAATGAAACCTGCATTAATGAAAAAATGCTGCCAAAATATACACAATTTAAATATATATATATATATATATATATATATATATATATATATAAGTTGTTACTTAGCTGATTGATGTTATATTCAGTGCTTCAAATCCAGAGTTTCGTAGGCGAACCCCTTTCTTTGGCTTCCTATCTGCACATCAAGGCCTTTTAACAAAATTATTCTTTGTTAATACTGCACAAAAACATTCGCATCAAATGAACTGTTCTGGTGTCCAGTTTTTGTGCTGTCTTGCCCATGCTAGTCTCTGCTTCTTATTGGCTGGCCGAAGCAAAATCTTCCTGGCTGCCTAGTAGAATTTTGCAAAGTAGAATAATAGCAAAAGAACCATTCTATTTTCATTTAAAATTATCCACTTGGCAATAAATACTAAAAATAGTATGAAATACATCATGTTTTGTTTTTTTTAAAACTGGGATGGCCTAGTAATTATGGCCGGTAGTGTATGTATCTAAAGCTATAGGAATGTTTTATTTTCTAAGCACGGTCAGCACATTGTGGCGGTGTTAATAGTTGATGTTATTGAATATTGTCTTTTACTTCATTTTTTTTATTAGCTAATGCTTCCAATATTTGTAGTCTTCATTTTACATGTGGATGAGGCTAGTATATTTGTATTATCAACGAGTATATTGAGGATGATATTTGGTAGGTTGCCGTGTGTATTTAAATGATACATAATTGAGGTGTGGTCAGATAGATGTAACGTGAGTTTTCTCGTTAGCCATGTTGTATAACTGACATAATTATTTATCTCAAGAAAAGAAGGAAATTATAATATTACAAAAAATTAAATAAAATTTTAACCGCAGTACCTTGGAAGTCGTTTTTAATGGAACTTACATATATATGCAAATAAGTGAACAGAGAGGAGGGGCTTCTGGCAAGTGTGTGGACTTCACCGTCGCACAGAGCTGTTTATCAAAATCGAAAATTCGCGCGAATGACTTCGTTAAACTCTCTTTGACTTCGCCTTCCACCCTTCTCTGCGACTCATGCTCACGTCTTTTCAAGAGTAGGCTGGTTATTCCCAACCATTTCCGTCACCGCCATCAGAAGAGAAAGAGGGAATAAGAAGAGAGGATGACGACCCCTGATGCTCGGATGCGAGCGGGCCCCGAAGATATGTACATAGGTAGGCTTGGTTGAAGACCAACGAAAGGTCTCTTATTTGAGATCAAGCAAAAATATTTGTTGGTGTTCACCCAAACCAGGCATTAGCAAAAAAAAAAAACCAAAAAAAAAAAAACCTGCTGCCTAAGTAGATACATCCATTGCTGTCAGGCAATTTCTCCGACCACATCACCCCTTACATAAGGCCACCATTTTCTGACGGCTTTCCTGAGATCGAATTTGGTTTAGCTTCTATTTTAAAGTAATTTTGGTTCAGTATTGCGCAGAAAATACGAAGCTTATTGGTGAAAACTAAATCAATTTAATTTTCAAGATTATTGCCAAAACATTTATCGACTTGTTTTCAAGTTGGTGCATCGATCTGTCGTTTACTTATTCTGAAAGTAGGAAAAATACGTTACCTATGTTTGTTTTTTTTTCCTGAAATAAAGATTGGAAAATTTAATAAAAAAAAATTAACCATTATTATTTTTTTTAAGTTTGAGAACTGATTTAACCCTTTGTTGGATATTGGTTACAATTGTAACCAATACGCAAAAAAGTTTACAATTGTAACCAATATGCAACAAAGGGTGAGTTGACATTTTCACATTTCCAGGATTCGTGTCCCCTGTATGTAATTTAATAAAACAGGCAGTTCCACGTGCTGTAATGGGTCATAAGCTTGTTTCGTGAGAACAATTACGACTGAGGGTTGAGTTCGATCCTCACTAGATAACGCATACTTTTGACATTGTGTCACATATAATCTACGCTTAGAAAATCACTCTTGATAAAAGTAGGCAGTCTTTGATTTGATTTGATTTTTATTTACATTCAACTTAAAATCCTTGGCTGTGGAACGGTTTGGTGTCGGTTCTTGTATTAATACTTGTCGAAATCGATTTCTCTATGTCCTGAAGCCATAGAAACAATTGTCGCAAAATATATATGTTCGATTTCTATTCCGTAATAACGACTTTTATTTAACTAAAAAATACAGGGCGATAGGGATAAATTGTCGCCTTAATTACTCGAAAATGAAAATAATACTGTTTAACAAAATGCTGCCATAATTCTTGCGTCCAGTTCATCTTTGGTGTTACAGGGAGTTTTTTTAGGCTCTTGCTCAACTGCGCCCCACACTTAATAAAGGGGGCTTCAGTTTAGGGAGTTAGGTGGCCAGATGTAAGGGATTTTGTGGTTGCATAACTTGTCTGATAGCCATGACAGGGTTCTCCTGCTTGTAATGTATGGCATGGTGCAGAGGCCTGTTGCCAGACACAGGATCTTCCAGCAGCTACTATCTTGACCCAGACCAGCAATATCTCCTCAGGGCACTTCGTGTTGAGTCTGAGGCCTTGTGGGAAGATGTATGGAAACATAATGTTGCCATCACTAGTGATCACTCCAAACATTTTCGTAATTACCATTAGACTCATCCTAATCTTTCCGAATGCTCTGCACTGTTCTCAAATTGACACCCAAACACTCTGAAATGTTCGGATTAGGGCTTCCGGCGCGAATGCCAAACAGTACAACATGCCGTTTCAAAATTTGTGACGAAGTGAATTACGCTATGGTGCTCTTTTTCTCACAAACGGTGCCCAACTGACTACCATACAGCGCAGTCGACAAAATCAAAAACCACGCGCATGCGCAAAATGAAAAATATAAAATGACGACAATTTACCCATCGCAATAAGAGAGAGAGTTAAAGAGAAAGAGAGAGAGAGAGAGAGAGAGAGAGAGAGAGAGAGAGTGTTAGAGACCGATTCACGATGATTATGGCATAATTAAAAAAATGCTACCTGATTGGATGTGTGGGTGGCATAAATGTGATCGGTACATAAGACAGAATCGGTGACTAGAGTTCAAATTCGGGTCTATTTCAAATACCCCTGGGAAAGACCGGGATCGATCTCTTCCCACAGGTTATTGGTTAACTACCAGAGTAGTCGCGGATGTGCATTGTGGTACAGTGGATATCGACTCGGAACGAAAAAGCCGGGAGCCGAGTTTGAATTCCAGATGAATTCATTGCATTCACTTACGCACAAATACCATTTAGAAAGGTATTACGTCTCTTCCCTCCAGTTATTGGTTAAATAACAGTACAGATTGGGTTCTGTAGCATTGGCTGGCAACCAGTCTACCGCAGAAAGTGATAGCAACCTACTGCGGGAGAATCTTCTGCCCTTGGTCAGTCATGTCTCTTTCGAGACATGATCACCCAAGCGTGTATCACGTATGGCCCTTAACTGACTGACCAGAATAGTCTGGGATCGTTATCCTTTGATGACAACTAGTCGAGAAGAAGGATTGATCAGTCAGTCATGTCTCTTCGAGACATGATCACCCAAGCGTGTATCACGTATGGCCCTTAACTGACTGACCAGAATAGTCTGGGATCGTTATCCTTTGATGACAACTAGTCGAGAAGAAGGATTGATCAGTCGGTCATGTCTCTTTCAGAACATGATGATCACCCAAACGTGTATCACGTATGGCCCTTAACTGACTGACCAGAATAGTCTGGGATCGTTATCCTTTGATGACAACTAGTCGAGAAGAAGGATTGATCAGTCAGTCATGTCTCTTTCGAGACATGATCACCCAATAATATCACGTATGGCCCTTAACTTGACGACAGAATAGTCTGGGATCGTTATCCTTTGATGACAACTAGTCGAGAAGAAGGATCAGTCAGTCATGTCTCTTTCGAGACATGATCACCCAACCCCGATATCACGTATGGCCCCTTAACTGACTGACCAAGAATAGTCTGGGATCGTTATCCTTTGATGACAACTAGTCGAGAAGAAGGTTGATCAGTCAGTCATGTCTCTTTCGAGACATGATCACCCAAGCGTGTATCACGTACGGCCCTTAACTGACTGACCAGAATAGTCTGGGATCGTTGTCCTTTGATGACAACTAGTCGAGAAGAAGGATTAGTCAGTCAGTCATGTCTCTTTCGAGACATGATCACCCAAGCGTGTATCACGTATGGCCCTTAACTGACCCGGCAGAATAGTCTGGGATCGTTATCCTTTGATGACAACTAGTCGAGAAGAAGGATTGATCAGTCAGTCATGTCTCTTTTCGAGACATGATCACCCAAGCGTGTATCACCTTATTGACCTGTATTGACCAGAATAGTCTCGGATCGTTATCACCCTGATGACAACTAGAGTCGAGAAGAAGGATTGATCAGTCAGTCATGTCTCCTTTCGAGACATGATCACCCAAGCGTGTATCACGTATGGCCTTAACTGACTGACCAGAATAGTCTGGGATCGTTATCCTTTGATGACAACTAGTCGAGAAGAAGGATTGATCAGTCAGTCATGTCTCTTCGAGACATGATCACCCAAGCGTGTATCATGTCTGGCCCTTAACTGACTGACCAGAATAGTCTGGGATCGTTATCCTTTGATGACAACTAGTCGAGAAGAAGGATTGATCAGTCAGTCATGTCTCTTTTCGAGACATGATCACCCAAGCGTGTATCACGTATGGCCCTTAACTGACTGACCAGAATAGTCTGGGATCGTTATCCTTTGATGACAACTAGTCGAGAGAGGATTGATCAGTCAGTCATGTCTCTTTCGAGACATGATGCCCAAGCGTGTATCACGTATGGCCCTTAACTGACTGACCAGAATAGTCTGGGATCGTTATCCTTTGATGACAACTAGTCGAGAAGAAGGATTGATCAGTCAGTCATGTCTCTTCGAGACATGATCACCCAAGCGTATCACGTATGGCCCTTAACAAGCTGACCAGAATAGTCTGGGATCGTTATCCTTTGATGACAACTAGTCGAGAAGAAGGATTGATCAAGTCAGTCATGTCTCTTTCGAGACATGATCACCCAAGCGTGTATCACGTATGGCCCTTAACCTGACCTTGACCAGAATAGTCTGGGATCGGTATCCTTTGATGACAACTAGTCGAGAAGAAGGATTGATCAGTCAGTCATGTCTCTTTCGAGACATGATCACCCAAGCGTGTATCACGTATGGCCCTTAACTGACTGACCAGAATAGTCTGGGATCGTTATCCTTTGATGACAACTAGTCGAGAAGAAGGATTGATCAGTCAGTCATGTCTCTTTCGAGACATGATCACCCAAGCGTGTATCACGTATGACACCAACTGACTGACCAAGAATAGTCTGGGATCGTTATCCTTTGATGACAACTAGTCAGAAGAAGG
Organism: Ascarosepion bandense; assembly: GCA_037127315.1. NCBI lineage: Eukaryota > Metazoa > Mollusca > Cephalopoda > Sepiida > Sepiidae > Ascarosepion > Ascarosepion bandense. The sequence goes on from JBBBDQ010029918.1 coordinate 110,370, forward strand.
ATTGATGATCAGTCAGTCATGTCTCTTTCGAGACATAGGTACTAACGTATCACGTATGGCCCTTAACTGACTGACCAGAATAGTCTGGGATCGTTATCGCTTTGATGACAACTAGTCAGAAGAAGGATTGATCAGTCAGTCTCTTTTTCAGTTGTGATCGCAACTTGTCTATCACGTATGGCCCTTAACTATTGTCTTAGAATAGTCTGGGATCGTTATCCTTTGATGACAACTAGTCGAGAAGAAGGATTGATCAGTCCAGTCATGTCTCTTTCGAGACATGATCACCCAAAGCGTGTATCGTATGGCCCTTAACTGACTGACCAGAATAGTCTGGGATCGTTATCCTTTGATGACAACTAATGAGAAGAAGGATTGATCTGCATTCAAAACCATGGAGAAGGTAACTCCATTATTATTTCCAAGAATCGTGTGGATTCACGGATAAAGGAGTGGAATCTGCAGAGATCACTTACATCCTTCAGGAACATGGCATTTATAAATAAAATGGTTCATTAGATTTCTTCAAATGTTATTTCCAAGAAAATTTGACTCATTTACAAATTGAAGAAATTACGCAATTACCTCCCTTACATCGTACGTTAACTTCATAAATCTGGCAAATAACTAGTGCTTTGTTTTTAGGTCAAACATTCTTGTCTCAACTTTTTATTAAGGAAGGGAAACAAAAAACAAACTTGCAAATGAGAGTAAAACGGATATATTTTTTCTGGAGACCAAGAGAAAAATCTATCAAGCCAAAATATTCGTCGTCTGTCATTTTCGTCAATAGCATTTTCCAGCGTCCTCACTAGTGTTCCTCATACTATTACTATGTGCCTTTTCAGGAGGTGCACAGTTATAGCTCTGCACAACCTCCTACCCCTTATGACCGTAAGCAACGTTTTTTTCTTCTGTCAAACTACCTATCTCTTGTCTGTCATCCATTCACACAAACTCATCGGTTAGGCGGTGGCGGCTGTCTTCTTTTGTTCATGTTGCCTCCGATATGTCCTGTTATTGTGAAATTCTCCAAGACTTCCTTCCTTCCTTTCTTCTTCTTCTTCTTCTTCTTCTTCTTCTTCTTCTTCTTCTTCTTCTTCTTCTTCTTCTTCTTCTATGTGCCATGTCCTTTCAGGACGTAGGCGATCATGGCTTTCCACCCCCCTATCCCTGGTGGCTCTTAGCACGCTTTCTCCTGTTACACCATGCAACCCTCGTTCCGTCATCCACCTGATCAGGTCCTTCAAATATGTTTTCCGCTGCTTTCCCCTGTTTCTTTTTCCCTCTATCTGGCCTGTTAGTATCAGGTTCTTCAAGCCCTCTTTCCTCATTGCATGTCCCAGGAACTTTAGTTGTCTCCTCAAAATTAATTTCATTTTCGTCTCCATCCTTTCCAAAACCTCGTCATTGCTCACATGCTCGGTCCATGATATCTGCAGGAAACTTCTGCAGAACCACATTTTAGTTGCTTCAAGTTTTTTCTTCATCTTCGATGATATTGTCCAGCTATATTAAAGAACTGACATCACATAGCAATCTAGCACTCTCTTCTCCGTTTCTAGTGAAAGTTTACTGTGTCTGAATACTTTACTCAACTTCTGGAATATTTCCTTCGCCATGCCAGATCGCCTTCGGATCTCTGTGTCGCACTTTCTGTCTTCTGTTATAACACTTCCCAGGTATTTAAATTTTTGTACCTGCTTGATTTTAGTATCCCTCACCTGTATTTGGCATTTTGGATTGCTCTTTATATGCCCAACAAATTTTAGCCGTCTGTCCCTGATTCTGCTGCCTATTAATTATCTCAGAGACTCCTTTCTGCCTTTCATTATCATGGCTGATGCTAACATTTTGAAGAGTGACGCGCTGCGTCTTCTCGGGCTAACATTTTCGGTTGACATAAAGTGGAAAGACTATATTGAATCCATTACTAGGTCAGCTGCTAATAAAGTTTGGTTCCCTGTGTCGTGCTAGACAAAATTCACATATTTATAAGTCTGCTATTTGCTGCCATATAGGGCCCTGTGTGCCTGCTATATAGTTAGAGCGTTTTGATAAAATCCAAAGAAGAATCAGCAATATTATTGACCCTGGTCTGGCTTCTCAGTGTCTGTCACATTCTAACCACTGTAAAACTGCTTCCCTGTTGTTTTTCTATAAATACTTTCATGACAATTGTTTAGATGAGCTCTTCACCAGAGTTCTTAGATTTTATGAATTTAAGTGCAGTACTAGATTGGCGTCAAGGTCTCATCAATTCACATTTGAATTGGCTAGATGTAACCATAAGTTCTATGCTAAAAGTTTCTTTTCTTGCACTTTGCACTTGTGAAACACGCTTCCAGCTCTATGCTTTCCAGTCAACTTTGAATTTCAAAAATCTAATTGCAATGTCAGTCGTTATCTACTGTCTTCTTTCTTACTCTTCTGTTGTTCTCGCTCCTCGGTAATATTTCTGTTTTCTAATTATTCCACATACAATAACCACTTGTGTCTTAGTTCTTTTACTGTCTTGTTTAGGGTGAATTCGATAAAAAAAAACACAAAAGCAAAACTGTTGTTCGCTGTGCGAAAGTGCGTATACTGCACTCATCAGGTGATCATGGTTCAAACAGTTATTATGTCTTCTTCATTGTTTACACGTTTCATCCACGGAATTCTCATCATAGAGAAGTCTAAAATATGCAAAGGAAAATAAAATAAAGCCCAAATCAAACCGTTTAAATAATGATTTTTTTAACTGTCGGAGCAGCCCACTCAAAAAAAAAAAGAAAAAAGAAAAGAAAACAATGAAAAAAAATTATTGTCCGGTTCACACTCCTCCCCTGACTTTTGAACAGGAATTGAAGTTTATCCCTTGTATCATGTTTCTGATCGGGTTTCCGGTTCCTTCTAAAGTCTTCTTAATCTATTTCACCACTCTTATATCTTAGTGGCATTATTGCCTTGCTTGTTGTGAATTAATAAAAAAAAAATACTTCAAAAAATTTGCAATAATAATTCCACACAATGTTTTGTTCAATATAAATTGATTTATTAATGAATAAATACTAAAAATTTCATTCAATTCTGATAATAACCAAACTTTTTTTAAAAATTAAAAAAAATGGTATAGCGTTTTGATGATACCTACGAAATATTATCCACGAAATATGACACAAATACATTTGTTAATCATTTTCTCACAGCAGGGTCTAAGAACTTTATTTATCTCTTTTATTTTGGCACAACAGCGTTTCTGTTGGAGAAGTTTATATTGTGTTTTAAGAAGTGTTCTTGTTTCCTTTTTAGCACGATTCACATTATGGTAAGTAACAAATAATAGAAATATTTGTGGAAACTCTGAACCTCTCTCACGGCTCCCTGGGCTATGCAGCGCCTACCTTTGGAATCCCTTAACTCGGATGATAGCACACAATTTCGCCAAGTTTCTTTACAATCTTTCAATTGATATCAAATGACTACTTCGAAACTCGGATGGATTCATTAAAGTTTTAACAGTTATTCACTGCTCACTTTATTTAATAATCATAATAATAATAATAATAATAACAATAATAATCAGACGAATGGATGCTAAAACAAGAAAGCTTCTTTCCAAGCATAAGATGCATCATCCAAAGGCTGATGTAGACCGTCTATACATACCCCGTAAAGAAGGTGGAAGAGGTCTTATTCAGCTGGAATTGTCATACAAGACAACAACTATTGGCTTACTAACATACATAGAAACAACAAAGGATTGGATGATACAATTAGTAAGGGAACATGAAGAAAGAAAGAAAAAATATTCAATAATAAAAGAAGGCAGTAAATACAAACAAGATTTACAGTTAGTAGATTCTGTAGAAAAGCAAAACAGAAGCCAAGAACCAACTATTGCGGCAAAAAATATGAAAATGAAAGCCAAAGATAAAGCTCTTGAAAAGATGAAACAGCGCTGGCAAGACAAACCTCTGCATGGCCAATATCCAGTACGTGCCAATAAATCCAATGTTGACAAAGTTAATACTCATCGATGGTTACGTGCATCTGGATTAAAGTCTGAAACTGAAGGATTTATACTTGCAGCACAAGACCAAAGTCTTTTCACGAGAAACTTTCAGGCAAATATTATGCATAATAATATGGATCCAAAATGCAGGTTTTGTGATAAACACCAAGAAACAATAGACCACCTAATCTCAGGCTGTTCTGTGCTTGCCCCAAACGAATATAAAAATTGCCACGATAGAGTTGGGCAATATTTACATTGGGCAATGTGCAAACATTATGGAAAAGCTGTAAACAAACACTGGTATGAACATCATCCAACACCGGTTACAGAAATAGAAGATGTAACCATTCTATGGGATTACACCATCTACACAGACAGAAAAATTGAAGCAAACAGGCCAGACATTATTGTTAAAAACCAGAAGGAGAAAACTTGTCTATTAATTGATATGGCTTGTCCAGCGGATTGTAACATAGCAATCAAGGAATTTGAAAAACTGTCAAAATATAAAGACCTGGAAATTGAAATAGAAAAAATGTGGAAATTGAAAACAAGAGTTGTGCCAGTGATAGTAGGTGCACTTGGAATGATAAAAAATGGAACAAAACAACACATTGAAAGAATCCCTGGAAACCCCAGCTTAAGAGACATACAAAAAATTGTCTTATTAAGTAGAGCCCACACACTAAGGAAAACTTTATCTATGTAATGCTGAGGATGATAGGGAAGATAGAAAAACATGAAATGGAGCCATAACAACACGCCACTACCTGCCTTAGGTCTCCCCGCAGACTTGGTTGGTAGTGAGACCAAAGCAGAAATCGAAATATGATGAAAAATGACATAATAATAATAAACAACACTGGTATGAACATCACCCAGCACCGGTTACAGAAATAGAAGATGTCACCATTCTATGGGATTACACCATCTATACAGACAGAAAAATTGAAGCAAACAGGCCAGATATTATTGTTAAAAACCAGAAAGAGAAAACTTGACTATTAATTGATATGGCTTGTCCAACGGATTGTAACATAGCAACCAAGGAATTTGAAAAAGTGTCAAAATATAAAGACCTGGAAATTGAAATAGAAAAAATGTGGAAATTGAAAACAAGAGTTGTGCCAGTGATAGTAGGTGCACTTGGAATGATAAAAAATGGAACAAAACAACACATCGAAAGAATCTCTGGAAACCCCAGCTTAAGAGATATACAAAAAATTGTCTTATTAAGTAGAGCCCACACACTAAGGAAAACTTTATCTATGTAACGTTAGGGATGATAGGGAAGATAGAAAAACATGAAATGGGGCCATAACAACACGCCACTACCTGCCTTAGGTCTTCCCGCAGACTTGGTTGGTAGTGAGACCAAAGCAGAAATCGAAATATGATGAAAAATGACATCATAATAATAATAATAATAATGCTATACAATACACACAGACAGAACAATCAAAGCTAATCGCCCAGACATCGAGGATCAAAGACCACAAGAACAGAATGTGCTTTCTTATTGATATGGCAATCCTTGCAGATTGTAATGTATCTTTGGAGATCTTCAAAAAAACTATCAAAAATACCAGGACCTTGAAGTGGAAATCTAATGTGGCAGATAGGGACATAAGTATTTCTAAGATCAAAGTATTTTTTAATTATTTTTTCAAATGCTTTTAATCCTTTCTAAAACGCTCGAAAGTTTGGTAAAATCTTGTTTTTATTTTCGTTAGCGGGGAGCCAAATTGCGTCCGGAGTTTACAATAGAAATCGTCATATTACATAACTCAGTGACCACCTCCCAGTTATATGTAATCTAAGGGCGAAACTTTGGAGATTGTAAAAGCTTAATGCAGCAACACAACAGAATTATGAGCGACTACAACCCGTAGGAAAAATCCACGGACATTGTGAAAAAAATATGAGGTACGCATTGGAAACGGAAATAGGAAATGAGACGCGCTATAGAAAGCGTTAGTAACATCAGCAAACGTCATTGCCCCAAAGGAAAACAGACGTAGAAGAAAAATGAGTTGATCGCACATGAGATTCTCGACATGATGTAAAAGAGACAGAAAACAACTCCAAGACATAGAATGGAATACAGGAAACTACACAAAGAAATAAGGAGCAAATGCAGACAGGCTAAAGAGGAATGGCTCAACAACAAATGTGCAGAAGTAAAGAGATTGCGCAAAACTAATAATGGAGACATGCATAAAGAAATAAGAGAACTAATGTTCAAAATGTCCGCCATAATTTATGGATAAAGCGCAGAACATAATCTGTTCAATGAAACAACGTCAAAGATTAATTATTATTCCCGAATCAGACACTCTACTGAATCGGATTTGATCGGCAATACTCGGAAAAATATGGCCGCCTTTTATACATCTCGTATTGAATATTTTGAGCTTCCTGATTGGTTAAGCCTTCTATTGGTAAACTATAAAATGGGTTGGTCCATGGCTGTATCCACAGTATATACGTATCCAAAAAAAAAGTCCAACAACTAACAGGACAAACGACATGATTCTCAACAGGATGTATAAAATTCAAGGATGGGACGATCATATTAGAGAAAAAGGAAATAATCCAGGGAGAATGGGAAGAATATATAAATGATCACTTTCACGACAAGAGAGAGCAAATGGTGATGCACAGAAATACCGACAGACCGGAAATATTCTTCTATGTGCCCTATCCTTTCAGGACGCAGGCGATCATGGCTTTCCACATCTCCCTATCCCTTGTGGCTCTTAGTATGTTTGCTCCTGTTGCTCCTGGCAACCCCCGTTCCGTCATCCACCTGATCAGGCTCTTCAAATATGTTATCCGCTGCCTTCCTCTGTCTCTTTTTTCTTCTATCTGGCCAGTCAGTATCAGGTTCTCCAAGCTCTCCTTCCTTATTGCATGCCCCAGGAACTTTAGTTGTTTCTTCCTGATGCTCAGTACTAGTTTTTTTTTCAATGCCATTCTTTCCAAAACCTCATCATTGCTCACATGTTCGGTCCATGATATCCGCAGCATCCTTCTGTAAAACCACATTTCCGCTGCTTCAAGTTTTTTCCTCATCTTCGATGATATTGTCCAGCATTCACTGTCTTATTGAAGAACTGACATCACATAGCAATCTAGCACTCTCTTTTTTGTTTTTAGGGAAATTTTCCTGTCTTAGTAATCTGAAGTAGTCAATTCCAGTAAATTTTTGTTTTGTTTCCCGAAGGCATTTACCTCTTCAAATCTTTCCGAAACATCCTTATTTCCGTGCAAAAGTAAATGCTGAACTCAAATCTATAAACGTTTATTGACGAAACCTTACTTTTTCAATTTTACAACTTAAAAAATATCGAACTTCTTTTCGCTGTTTATCTCACCCCGTAACCACAGTTTAAAACATGCTATTCACTGCTGAATGACTTCACGCGTAGTTTGGCGATTTTTCGATTAATTTACTTCCTTTTCGCTATTCATGAGCGGAAATTGAGTTCCGAACCTAACTAAATCGCGGATTAATTGCTCAAAGGAAGTAAACGGGCCGTAATAAGTATCCTACGCCCCAAGTCATTCAGAGGTCAATCAGATATGAAAATGGTGGTAAGTGGTGATATATATTGTCCGATTTTTTTGTGGCCGATAACAGGAAAAATGATAGCTTTTTTCAATAAACAAGTATCGATTTGATTTCAGCATATATATTTGCACATAGTTAAGGAAGTTTAGGAAAGATTTGACGGGGTAAAGTTCCTCGGGGAACAAAACAAAAATTTACCTCAAATCCATGGTGTCATGACAGGGAATGCAAAGATGAAAAAAACAAAACAAAAAACACCTTTTAGTGTTGAAGAAATTGGGATATATTAACCATGTATAGAAGGAGATGTGGGAAAATCAACCTTTATAGAATGAGATCAAAGTGAGGAATGTTTTCAGGTAAAAAGCAGGAAAAATTCAATCACTATCTAAACTTATTTATAAATGGAACTTTGTCTGTGTGTGTGTCTGTGTATCTCTGTGTGTGTGTATCCGTTACCTATAGACTCCGAAATGGCTGAACTGATTTTCTTGACATTTACAAATCTACCATCCGCCCGTGCATTGAATACTGCTGTCATACCTTGTCCGGCGCCCCTGCTGTTCACCTTGGGGTTCTCGACAAGATCAAAAAAAAAAAAAGAATCTGCAATGTAGTCGTTCCTGACATGGCCGCTCGACTCCAGTTTTTCTCTCACCGACGAGATGTGGCTTCCCTCTGCCTCTTTTACAAATTCTTTCACGGATTCTTCTCCGACAAGCTTAGCTCCTTGGTGCCCCTCCACGCGAATTTACTCGAGTTACTAGACTGGCAACTAGGTCTCACCTTTTTACCGTGAAAACAATCAAGTGTAACCACAACTTCTACTCCCTCAGCTTCTTTTCTCGCACTTGCCGCTTGTGGAACTCCTTTCCGTATTCTTGTTTCCCTGATAGTTACAATCTCTAAGAGTTTAAATGCAACGTCAACTGTCATCTCTTACACCCTTGATTCCCATCCTCCTCCTCCTCACTTTACACTTGGCTCTCACGCAGCTTTCTTTACACCAATGTACCCGTCCTTTCCTTACCCATTCTCTGACACCTACTGTGACTTGTTATCCTCTCTCTTCACTCTCCCATTATGTAACCCACTGCGCACCAGTGGCAGTTCTACCTTGCTTGGGGTGAGACGATTTAAAAAAAAATATGGGAAACAGTAATACGAACTACTAGAGAAAATCATTAGCGTCAAAAATTGCAATATGAGCTCTGGTAAAAAATGGTTACTGAGACATTAGGTTTACAAATCACAGAAAGTTATAAGCATCGCCCATTGGATATAGACGTTGGTTAATTTCAATGATTTGTACTAAAGAGTTTTGAGTTTAGTGGTGAACAAATAACTTAGAGAGTTAAGTTAAAGGGAGATAACTACATGGATATCAGAAATAGCATCGCATATGGAATAAGAATGATTTATCGCAGTGATCGAAACAAAGTGTTCGGTTCAAAATTCCTAGCACCTGAAGAAGGCCGAAACGTACAACGATCTAAACGTCGTAAACATGGCTATAAAGATGAAGACAATAGTCCGAACAATGTAAATAATACCTCATCTCAGAAATATAGACAAATAGTTTCTTGTTATTTTAATATTTTGGTTGATGATTCTGATGTGATTTGATTTGATTTCCTTAGATTTAGTGAAGGCCTGATCTAGATTATAGGCAGTAGTAAAATCAAACATGGGAAATTTATCTCAAAAAGATTTTATATTTCCCATAACGAATATGAAAAACCAAAAGAAGATTCATTTGCGTGAATTATAAATTGCGTAAAATACGGGTTTTCCTTGCTGTCTGGAAATGTTACCTTTCTACGGAAACTGTCGAAATAGCTTGAAGTGAAAAAGCAGTTACTATTATGGGTAAGAAGCAGTTACTATTATGGGTAAGAAGCAGTTACTATTATGGGTAAGAATATTCAACATTCCCAAAGGTAAAAATAAACTCGCGTAAGATTCCCACTGGAGTTGTCAGTGATTGTAGAAAAAAAAAAAAAAAAAAAAAAGAACATATAAATTTTATATTAGTTTTATACAAATTTTAATTTTGAAATTACATATAGATTTTATATTCATTTAATATTGATATTAAATTTTTTGAAAAGACATATAGATTTTATATTCATTTTATATTTATTTTAATTTTGAAATGATATAGGTATTCGTTTTATATTTCAAATTTTGAATTAACACAGATTGATATAAAATTGATATAAAACGAATATAATTCGTTTTATATCAATTTTACTTTGGAAGGGACATACATTTTATATTAATTTTATATTAATTTTGAAAGGACATAGATTTTATATTAATTTTGAAAGGACATATAAACTTTATAATAATTATCAATTTTGAAAAGACATTGATATAAAATGACATAAAATCTATTTTAATTTTACTTTTGAAAGGATATATAGATTTAGGAGAGGCTTGGAGGATGTTTTGTGTTTTCACAAATATCTCTATGATAGAAAAATGGGTGAGGCTTTGAGTAGTCAAATATTCTGTCGCACTTTCACGTCTTCTACATCAATCACAGCAGACGATGAAGCAGGCGGAGAAGAAAGTTGCTCGCTAGTGTAACGGTCATCGGCACGGATGGTGGCATCTGCAAACCAAGTTCACATTCTCTGCTGCATTCCCGTTTGCTTACATGCAATTGCAAGAAATCTGAATGCAACTCTTCTTCTTGCCACTTATCGGGTTAAATAGTAGGGTAAACTGGGCTCATAATGCTTAGCTAGTAGCTAGCCTGAGTAGGACAACTTTGAATTTCAAACAATTTAGAAGGTACAAAAGAAATCACTCTAGTTTATTTTCCCAGATGTTATGGCAATTAACAAATAATAAAGAAACAGAAACTGTGGAGAGCATGATCGCCTACATCCTGAATGGATATAAAATTAAAAAATATAAATGACAAAACAAACAAGAACATAAGAATCAAATTAAAATTGCTTTTACAGTTTTCGTCGTGTGGAGATTTGTGAATGTCGAATATTCAGTTTTTTTATAGTGATGTTTACGCTGCATAAGGCTCAAGATCCACTTGAAGTAGAGAATTACAGAGTAAGTGGCACCACTCCAAGAAAGATGACAAAGCCACTAATACGCAAAGACGTGAAAGAGAATAAAAATCTTTAGGAGGAACCGGAAACCTAATCAAGAAATTAGGTGTAAATCTCAGCTCTTGCTCAAAAGACAGGCGAAGAGTATGAACAGGGCGATAGACGAACCTATCTACTCCTATTAGTAGGTGGGTGGGTGAAAAACATAAATAAATTGTAAATATGAGTTCAGCGTTCGCGTAGCGTGTAAATAATTAGTAGAATAATGAAAAATATATACGCAGCAAAACAATAAAAATGACCCTTGACATCGATTCGGCTATGGACATCGGTGGCAAAATCTTTTTTTCTAAGAGTAGAAATGTGGCAATGGCAAGACATAACTTGGTCGGAGAATGTCGTAAGAATTTTTATTTCATATTCAAATGTTTCGAAAAGAACAGTTTGTATAAATATAAGAGAAAAGAACAAAGTCCGTGCAAGTTTTAAGAAATTCTTTCTTTTAAAAGACAATCGAATGATGAATTAAAAATGAAAATAATAATAAAAAAAATGTGGAAGAATACAAGAATCCATCTTGCTTTTTACTCACGAATATTTGTTCCATTTACAGGGTGCGATGGATAAATTGGCGTCTAAATGACGCAAAAAGAACAATATCGCTGCCATCTCACTTTAACGGACATATTTACCAAAATTACACAAAAATATATTGAAATACTAAAGAGTAAATTTATTAAATGAAATCGCCATTGACTTCAATCACGGCTTCCAAACGACTTCGTAATCTCTTGCAACTCTCTGGGAAGTCTTCTTGTTTAACTTGATGAATGCTTCCGTAATCCTTGCCTTCAGTTCATCTTTGGTGTTACAAGGAGTTTTTTTGGTCTTTTGCTCAACTGCACCCGACACATAATAATCAAGGGAGTTGCAGTTTGGAGAGTTATGTGGCCAGATGTAAGGGGTGATATGATCGCAGAAATTTTCTGACAGTCAGGATTGGGTTCTCCTTCTCTTACCAGAGATATGGTTTTCCAGCAGCCACCTTTTGACCCAGGGCAGCACTATTTCCTCAAGGCACTTCATGTAGGCCTCCTTGTTGAGTCTAAGGTCTGAGGAAGATGAATGGAGGTATAACGTCGCCATCATTTATTATCACTCTAAACTCCTTTGTAATCACAATTAGACTCAGCCAACTTTTTCCGAATCTTCTGCATTATCCTCAGATTGGCATCCAAACGATCTGAAATGTTCGTAATGGATCTTTTTGCGCGAATTCCGTCTCTAAATTTCTGGTGAAGAGAATTGTGTCATGGTACTCTTTTACTCGCAGATGGTGGCCAACTGACCTTACTATACTGTGCAATTGACAAAATAAAAAACAAACAATCAAACAACGTGCATGGGCGAAGTTAAAAATATAAAATGGCAACAATTTACCCATCACACCTGGTAAAATAATTTTTGATATTTATAAATCTTTTTGTTGAAAAATGAAAAATCCGAGAAAATTGAGTGAACGTACCAGTAAAGCCAAACTGTTTTAATCTCAGACAAAAAATGGTGCTGTTTTTTTTAAGCGTCTACAATAATTTATTTTGATTGTAAGCGTTAGAATTTGTAACAATTTAAAAAATTATCTTTTCAGATAATCTCTTCATTTTTAAAAGTCATTTCGTTTATACATGATCTTTTTATGTCACCCTTTTCTTCGTAAGTCTTTCTTTGTAACCCTGTTAATGAATCATAATATCAGCAACGGTCTTTACTCAGAAAACGCTCGGATTATTTCTTCGTCGCAATCCCTAAAACTCAAGAAATCACTGAATTAGTCGTTGGATATTTTCTAAAGTTATTCAGAATCGAAGAAATCGATGTTCGGCAAAACATTTAAAAGATTATTTAGAAAGTTCATTCTACTTAATTTTCTCCGACCAACCGGTCATCTCCTCTAATTTTATGCACTGTCTTTTGTTATCCTTGGAGTTTGATCGCTGAATTGTTTAACGATTAAAAACCAATTTAGAACATCTTCAGAATTAGCAGTACTGATTGACATTAAATATTAGGTGTTTATTTTTTATATTTTTCGTTTTTTATATTCTGGTATCAAGCTAAAAAATGATTCTTATTATTGCCAGAATTAAGTATAAAACAGAGTTCTCTATAGTTGAAAACAATAGAAATGTTCTCGCGATTTCAGACGGAAATACCCGAAATACGGAAGTAATTGTTTTTAATTTATCATTTTATTGATTTAATTTGGCTTGCAAGAAAGCGAATAGCAATTTAAAAGCCGATCTTTTTTTTTCGTTTTCTCATATTTTCTTTGTGTGTGTGTGTTTTTAATCTTTTTGTATATCACTAAGTAGAGTCGATCTCAAACTGGACTTTCTCGATTCTGTTTTTTCCCAGCAGTCTTCGCATGGACAGTGGTAGTTGTAACGACGGGAAACGTTGTTAGTTTTGACGCCGATGCAGTCGGAGTTAGTTTCGTGACGGTCACTTTACCGTTTGTGTTGAGCAAACTTTTGGGTATGGAAGGAGTTTGTTTCGGGTCTCTGTTGGTCGAAGAAAGCGACTGTGGTTTGTTATGTAAGCGGAATGCCTGCGATGCGCGTTTCTCGTTTATTGACGTTGAATTCATTAATCGAAGGGAGTTGCAATGACGCATAATCGATGACGTCATCACCGTCTGCCAATGCGTTCGGGGTAGAGTAGCTGAATCCATCCGGCCTCGTTTTCGACGCAACCACACTTTTTGCAATTCTGATTGGACCTGGTTCAAAGTCGGAAAAAAAGTAGTTTCATATTAATAGCATAAATATTCATTAAAAACAAAGAAGATTTTTTCGGAAAGTAATATCGCATTTAAAATATACAGATTTGAAAATTATTTATTATTGCAAGTCAATGTTAAATAGCAACATTTTCAGGTTTTTTTTTCGACCCTTTGGGATGATAGCTTCATTTATGTCTTGTGACATAATGAACCGTGATAATCTAGTGGCTTAGGATACCCACATAACTAAGTGTGCTGAAACTGATTTTTATTGGGTCTTGAAGTACCGGCAGTTCTATGACAACCGATAGAAAATAGAGACGTGAGAGCTTTAAAGCAGCCATTCGGTGTTCAAGATTAGGGTAAAAGGAATGAATTATATAAATAAATAAACAGATGAAAACCTTCTAGGCAATTCGGTCGGGAGAGAGGGAATCCCGGTCATAGAATTATATATATAGACCGTATTCTGGAATGGCCAGCCGCAATCCGTCTGTCGAGATGTAGAGACAGTCAGAATTAGGGACAATCACGAAGCTTTCATCGTCATGTAGAGGCAGTCACTCATAGAGTGGTCAGAGGAGCCAGTCACCACCTTTTGTTAAGGATGTGAATATGGACAGTTAAAGTTCTTACTGAGTGCGAGAGGAGACAGAAAGAGCAACGAAAATATGTCGCTGACCCACTTCTACACAGTGTTAGGTGAATCTATGAATAAAGGACTTAGTACATTGAAAACAGGATTCGTAGTTTTTTTCTCGCTGTAGCGATTTTTCAACCTGCATTTCTCTGTTGAACATATAACAGGTCTTTGTTAGTTTTTGTTCATACCAACGCAAACGAAAAACAAAAATCATTGTGGAAGGAAGCTGACCAATGAACGGAAAACTGGCCGAGGGCCACGGCTGCATGTTTATAGACTTCAAGGCTTAACATTGAAATTTGTGTCTGCTTTCTGGTGTACAAGATTAGAGCAGCATGAAGTCGAAAAGTTTTACTCTGCCATGATGACTTTTCTTCACATGAGGTGTACTTTAGGTAACTGTTGCATGACAATCACGTCTGGATAGTTGGGTAACGTAGTGGTTATTTTTTTTAGAAAGTGGAATCGGCGTGCCGTGTTCAAATCATTACCAAATCTATTTTATTCAACTTTCACGTTTTTTTTTTATATAATTTTGCACCAATCAAGGCAATGAAGTCACTATGACACAAAGAGTTATTGAGTATGAGAATATTTAAAAGATGAAAACATTATTAAGAAGAGAAAATTCAGAAAACTGGGAATTCAGAAAACTGGGAATTCAGAAAACTGGGAATTCAGAAAACTGAAGATAAAAATTTCAATTTTTGAAGATCAAAGTTGACAGGGAAGCAAAAATTCAGAAGACAATTCTACAAGAAGTTCAATAGAAGAAACTATTAGCATAGAATTTACGGTTACATCTAGCCAGTCCAACTGTAATATGATGAGACCTTGCTGCCAATCTAGTAACGCACTTAAATCCATAAAGTGTAGGCACAAAAGAGGAAAAACTCATAAGAACAACTATCATGAAAGTATGTATAGAAAAGGCAGAGGGAATCCATGTTATGGCAATGGGAGTGATTGAAGCCAAGACTTGTATATATATAACGAAACAACTTTCTTAGCAGTAGACCAAGCAGTTCACTAGAATCTTTCCAATTCATGTCAGCAGAAAATGTTAGCCAGACAAGTCAAAAGGAGTCACTTCTGGAGAAGTGAACGAAACAGATTTTGTTCTTTCAAAGAAATATACAAATTATACATGAAAGTAGCTTTATACAATACTATTAATTTAGAGATTTCTCATGTTTATAATTAACACAAATTTCCTTTTAAAAAAGAAAATTAATTAACATGGATAAATATACATTTTTGTAAAAGATTTTCATCATAAAAATTGAATTTGAAATTGTTGTGGATTCTGGGTGAGGAACCACACAAAATAATGAACAACAAAACAGGTATTTGAGATAGAAAAATAGGTTATATTAAACGTAGGTTAGTAATTCATGAATACAATTAGCAAGAAAGATATATATACGACTTTTTTGATTGAAGTCGTGCTGGAATTAGTATATCCGTGTAATACTATTCTGGCTGAGTGGAGCTCAGAGCTACTATGACTACTGACGCCGTATTCTCGGTGTAACTTCAGTATCTCTCTTATGGATCAGTCCAGTACTCTCGGATAACTCTACGATGTTTCTCGTTCGGGGAGGAGTATATGTATACTCAAGTCGAGTCCATTTTCATAGAAAAAGGGGAGATCCCACAACAAAAATTTTAAAACTAAATTGAAATACCCTTCCTTTTCAAACATAGAAAAAATATATATAAATCTTTCTCCATAAAATAACAAGGCATACTGGGGAGGGTAACCAGTCTAGGAGAAATCAGTTAAATGCCATATGTGATACACGCTTAGGCGATCATATCTCATTTGAGACATGACTAACTAGGAAGAAGATTTTCTCGCAGTAGTTTGCCATTACTTTCTTCGGTAGACCGGTTGTCAATCAAGGTTATAGAACCCAATCTGTCCTGCTATTCAACCCATAGCTGAAGAGAGAAAGGATGGATTAATACCTTCCCCAAGAGTATTTGTGTGTAAGTAAATGAAACGAATTCGACTGGGAGAAATACAACATTGAATTCAAAACCAGTCTGAAGAGGGTTTGCCTCTCTTAGACTATCTAGCCTTAGATATGCTCACTTTTGCTACGGTTGATATAGACATTGTCCCTCCCCCCAATGATTCTAATGGGTTACCGGATTGGTTAATCATTTTACGCATACAGAATGTAGAACACCGTATGGAATCTGAACTTAATTCACATTTGCCGTAATGAGGAAAATGAGAAAAATCTCTCAACCTGTTTATCGTTTATTGTTATGACAACGCTTAACCCAACGGGCAATAAAGTATCAACTGGCTATTTTGTTTGTCATTACAAGTTGTTGGCCCTTCATGAAATCAGTAATATGAGAAGGATATTGTACTGTGTACTGGCAGTAAACTGCCTGCGTACGGACAGCAAACGAGTTTAGCAGATATCAGTCAGTTAAGTGCCATACGTGATACACGCTTGGGCGATCATGTTTATTTCGAGACATGACTAACTGGGCAAAAGATTATTCTGCAGTAGGTCGCCATTGCTTTCTGCGGTAGACTGGTTGCCAGCCAAGGCTAAAGAACCCAATCTATCCTGTTATTTAACTCATAACTTGAGGGAAGTGATGGATTAATACCTTTCCCAAGTGTATTTGCACGTAGGTGAATGCAAGGAATTCAACTGGAATTCGAACTCGGCTCCCCGATTTGTCGTTCCGAGTCGATATCCACTGCACCACAACGCACATTCACTTAGTAGATATACGAAGATAGAAAGGGGTGTAAGACAAGAATGTGTCTTCTCACCGGATCTATTCAACCTATATAGGCGAGACAATTGTGAGAGCGTTAGAAGCACTGCCGGGGTTTGTCAGTGGAGGCCGCAATCTGAACAATATTTTTTTTAATCATACCACCCCTAGCAAGGCGGTAACGCCACTGATGTGCAGGGGGCTACATAAGAGCAAAAGCACTAGATAGAAGAGAGTGAAGAGAAGGACAAACCATCTAGAAAGGAGCAAGAGAAGGGAGGGAATACAGGTGTGATGACAGTTGCAGAGGTGGAGAGAAAGTAAAGGATATACAGGGTGGTGAGGAATGAACTAGGGTCAAGTGGTTAAGAGGTGAGTATTGACCTTGCATTTGAATTCCTGGAGGTTGTAACCGTCAGGAAAGCAAGAATAAGCAAGCGAGTTCCATAGGCGGTAAGTGCGACGAAAGAAGCTGCAGGCAATATATGATACGCAGATGATACAATGCTGATAGCAGATACAGAAAAGAAACTACAAGACCTCTTACAGGAAATAGTTAAAGAAAACAGAAAGAAAGGACTACATATAAACTAAAAACTGAGAAAGCTGAATGCATGATAATCAATAAAAAGAGGAGGCCAAAATCCCAATTACAGGTGGGGGATACTAAAATCAGACAGGTGCTGAAATTTAATTACCTGGGAATTGTTCTAACAAAAGACAGAAAGTGCAATGCAGAGATCCGAAGGCGGATTAACAGTTCTTCAATATGGCATCAAATGCTGTACAATCTCATCAAAGATGAAGGAAAGACAAGAAGCAACCAAAATTTGCTTCTACAGAAAGATGCTGGGGATATCATGGACAGAACACGTGAAGCAGCTATAATGTTTTGGAGAGGATGGACACGAAAAGGAAACTAATACTTAAAATCAGGAAAAGACAGCTGAAGTTTTTGGGACGTCAAATGAGGAAGGAGGGCTTGGAGAATCCGATACTCACGGGACGGATAGAGGGGAAGAAGGACAAGGGAAAGCAACGCATGACATATTTGATGGACTTGAGCAGATGAATGGTGGAGCGGGGGTTGAGTGGGATAACAGGAGAAGGGGTATTAAGAGCGACAAGGGATAGGAGGATGTGGAAGGCCATGATCGACTACGTCGTGAAGGGACACAACAGAAGGTGTTAGCTACACGTATTGAGGACGTCAGCCCAAGCAGGTGAAAAACGTGATCTATCTGGGCAGTGTAGTAACAGACAACTAAAAATGTGACAGAAATCTAAAGAAACACAGGAATAAACAAAGAATTTAAGCATTTATTAAATGATAGGAAATTTCGCCAGAACAAAAAGAGTACCGAACTAATATTTAATATCTTATACGACAGAATATAGCGGATGTGCGTTGTGGTCCAGTGGATATCAGCTCGGAACGAGAAATCGGGGAAGCAGTGTTCGAATTCCAGTTGAATTCCTTGCATTTATTTACACGCAAATACATTTGAGAAAGGTATTAATGCATTTCTTTCCTCCAGTTATGGGTTAAATAATAGGACAGATTGGGTTCTATAGTTTTGGCTGGCAACCAGTCTACCACAGAAATTAATGGCAACCTACTGCAGGATAATCTTCTGCCCAGTCAGTCATGCCCAAGCGTGTATCACGTATGGCACTTAACTGACTGATTTGACAGTGAATGATCGACTATGTTCTCACATAAAAAAGGACATTAAGTGACTACGATGTAATTCTACTGATGAATACCGAGAACACTACAGACAGCTGAGTAATATGGAAATGTTAAGGGAAATAGAAAGCAAAAGATAAGTTTCAGTGTGTGTGTGTGTGTGTGTGTGTGAGAGAGAGAGAGAGAGATATGGATGTGATGAGGAAAGAAGATATGGGAAATAGAGCACCCAAAGCAAATTTTTATGCCAAAATCCAACCAATACTAGGTTCTGGTGCTACTCAAATTAGAGAATTACTGTTAAAATAGTTGTAATGAATGATGTGCGATATTTTCTTTTACAAATATGTTAACCTTGTACAAGTCTGAAGAGCCACTCGAGGTTACAAAGTAAGACGCACAATTGATAGGGATATGTGGAGAAGACAACGGTTAAATGTAACACTGAACAGGTTAAGATTGTAGTTATCGAGAATATCTTTTGGGAGTCGGTTCCACAGAGCAGTGATTCGTGGGAAGAATCTGTTCAATGGGAACTTACATCTCACCAAAGACATACAAAGGGAATGAGGGTGGTTCGCTACAATGGGCGTGGTTTAGCGGGTCTTTGTTGTAAAAGTTAGAACTGGTAGAACTAAGGAATGTAGTTCGTCTGAACATTTTCTTTACAAACAGCGATAGGGTAGCGAGAGGCTAGTGACTTTTCGTCTCTGGGAAAGGGGATGTAGAGTGGAAAATGATGAGGCAAATTCGTTTGACACATTTGCAATAAGCTTTGCAATTTACTTTCAAGAGCCATTCTAGTTTTCCTTTTTTTATGTGCTTTGTCCCTTCACGAGGCAAGAGAAAATAGCCCTCCACATCTTCCTGTTCTTTGTTACTCTTAATATATTTTGTCTTGTTATTTCTCCCAAACCCTGCTCTGCCATCCATTTGTTTAATCCATCGAGTATGTCACGCGCTGTTTTCTTGTGTCTCTCTTTCCCTCTACCCGCCTCCTGAGTATCAGGTTCTCAAAACCTTCTTTCCTCACTACGTGCCTCGAAACTTCAATTGTCTCTTCCTGGTGTTAAATATAAATTTTCTTTTTGTTTTCATTCTTTCCAAAATCTCATTGTTGCTTAAATGCTCAGCCCATGATATCATCGGCACATTTCTGTAGAACCACATTTCCGTTGATTGAAGTCTCTTATTTATCTTTGAAGAGATTGTCCACCATTTGCCTCCATGCAGGAGGACGAATATCTTCTAACAGTTTAGTACTGTTACCTTCATTTGTCTATACTTCTGAAATGAGGTAACATATTTGAAGGACCTAAACAGATGGATGGTGGAATGATGGAATGAGGGTTGCATGGTGTAACAGGAGAAAGCGTGCTAAGAGCCACCAGGGATAGGGATAATGTGGAAAGTCATGATCGCCTACGTCCTGAAAGGACAGGGCACATCTTCCAGTTACATATTATGTCTATGTCGTTTTCATCAATTGTGATTAGAAGACGGACTTACCTCTGCGTTCATGTAGCAAAATAGAATGGCAACAAAAAATCCCTGAAACGATAAAAATTAATAAACAGTAAGAAATACACATTGATAGGAAACGATGTAACATTTTAGCCTAATTACGAATATTAGATTATATTAGATTAGATTAGATTAGATTAGATTAGATTATATTATATTAGATTATATTAGATTAGATTAGGATGCTCTCTGAAAGGACAATACAAATATCTGTGCTTTATTGATTATGCAAAGGCGTTTGACAAAATACGCCACAAAGAATTGATGGAGATGCTCGGCAGCCTAGACATATTTGGGAAAGACTTAATAGTAATCAAGAATCCTTACTGGCAGCAAACCACTTGTATACGGACAGGTAATGAATTCAGCAGATATACAAAGATAGAAGGGGCGTATGACAAGGATGTGTCTTTTCACCGGATCTGTTCAACTTGTACAGCGAGTATATTTTGAGGACCCTAGAAGTTATGCCTGGATTTGTCATCGGAGGCCACAATTTAAACAACCTAAGGTACGCAGATGATACAGTGCTAATAGCACACACAGAAAGGAAACTACAAAACCTCCTGCAGAAAGTAGCTAAAGAAAGTGATAAGAAAGGACTACAAAACTGCAAGAAAATCGAATGCATGGTCATCAGCAAAAAGGGCAGCTCAGTATGACAAATACAAGTCGGGGATACTAAAATCAAGCAGGTACAAAAATTTAAATACCTGGGAAGACGGAAAGTGCAACACAGAGATCCGAACGTGAATTGCCATGGCAAAGGAAGTATTCCAGAAGTTGAGTAAAGTATTAAGAAACAGGATAATTTCGATAGAAACAAAGAAGAGATTACTGGATTGCTATGTGATGTCAGTTATTCAATATGGCCGTGAATGCTGGACAATATCATCAAAAATGAAGGAAAGATTTGAAGCAGCTGAAATGTGGCTCTACAGAAGGATGCTGCGAATTTCATGGATCGAGCATGTGAGCAATTATGAGGTTTTGAAAATGATGGAAATGAAAAAGAAATTAATACTGAGCATCAGGAAAAAACAGCTGAAGTTCCTGGGACATGCAATAAGGAAGGAGGGCTTAGAGAACCTGATACTAACAGGCCAGATAGAGGGGAAAAGAGACGGGGAAATAGTGGATAACATATTTGAAGGACTTGATCAGGTGGATGATGGATCGAGGGTTGCATGGTTTAACATGAGAAGGCATTTTAAGAGCCATTAGAGATAGAGAGACTCGGAAAGCCATGATCGCCTACGTCCTGAAAGGACAGGGCAGATAGAAGAATAAGAAGAAGCTTGTCACACATGAAACGACGCACTTTATAGAAAATGAATAAGTGAATAAAACGCTTCTGAAATGTTACATAACTTTTTTAATAATTTTATCGCCCCAAGCAAGGTATTATACTGTCACTGTTGTGCAGGGGGTTACATAGGAGGAAAGTTATGAAAAGGCGTGCCAGGATACAGAGGGTGTCAGGAAGCGGGTAGGAGAGGGATGGGAATACTGCAGAAATGAGACGAGAGCATGAGAGAGAGAATGCAAGTTAGTGAGAAATCTCATGTTGATCAATGACTGCTCTTTAGCGTACCTCTAAATTCTTGATCCCATTTTCAAACAAATTCTCATCCTTTGATGTGATAAACAGTTCAAATGTTTCGGTTATCTCTTCCTTATTGGAGACTGCTTTATTGCTTCTGAAAAGCTCAAAATGCTAAATTAAGTGATAATCAGTAGGAGAGAGATCAGGTGAATATGGGGGACGAGGCAGAATTTAATCATTCAGTCTATGCAGATTTTGGAAAGTTGATTGAGAAGCGTGCAATCGTACGGTGTCGAGCAACAAAATTGGGCCATTCACAAGTCTAGAATGTTATTTTTTCAGTTTTTCGTGCATATACTCAATTTTTTCCACAATATAAGGTTGCTATTATTGTTTTCCATTGAGGCAAGAATGGATAATGAATCAGTCAGTCAGTTAAGTGCCATACGTGATACACGCTTTGGGCAATCATGTCTCGTAAGAGACATGACTGACTGGGCAGAAGGTTGACCCACAGTAGGTTGCCATTACTTTCTGCGGTAAACTGGTTGCCAGCCAAGGCTATAGAACCCAATCTGTCCTGTTATTTAACCCATAACTGGAGGGAAGAGACTTATTAATACCTTCCCCAAGGGTATTTGTGTGTAAGCAATAATGAATTACCCCTTTAAAAGACTGTCATACAGTAACCATCAACTTCTAAAGTGCAGTGGAGGTTTTGGGGTAATGATGATTCATTTGCATCTAACCACTGGCCTACTTTGTTTATGCAATTAACATTATTACTATTTGGACTGTTTTCCTTTATCGCCTTGTTTTCGACGCTTCGGCCGTTGTACGTCCTGGCCTTCTTCAGGTACTAGGAATTTTGAACCGAACCCTTTATTTCGATCACTGGGGTATATCATTCTCATTCCATGTGCGATGCCACTTCCGGATGCCATTTTATTTTACTTTTTAATCGTATCACCCCGAGCAAGGCGGTAACGCCACTGATGTGCAGGGGGCTACATAAGAGTAAAAAGATTAGATAGAAGGAGAGTAAGGAGAAAGACAAACCAGTTAGAAAGGAGCAAGACAGGTGTGATGACAGTTGCAAGGGTGGAGAGAAAGGAAAGGATATACTGGGTGGTGTAGAAAGAACTAGTGTCAAGTGGTTAAGAGATGAGTATTGACATTGCATTTAAATTCCTGGAGGTTGTAACCGTCAGGAAAGCAGGAATATGGAAGCAAGTTCTATAGGTGAAGTTATCTTCCTTTAAGTAATCTCTAAGTTATTTATTCGCCTCTGCTGAAGCCAGGTATTGAACTCACAACTGTTTTGCTCAAGTTACTGGATCTAACCAACGCTTAAGATAAGGCTGCAAGAACATCTCAAGGCCGTAACACGAGGCAAAATAGAAAAATCAGGCGTAGCTGAACACATATAGAGGGAGAAAGTAGCTGGAACTAACGAACGTCTGTATTCACTGGGCCATGTATCCTTGAGGTATGAGAATGATATGCCCAAGTGATCGAAATAAAGGGTTCGGTTCGAAATTCCTTGCACCTGAAAAAGGCCGAAGCGTACAACGGCCAAAACGTCGTAAACATTGCATAAAATATAAACAACACTCCGAACAGTATAAATATTTAAAATGCCTCCTCATCTGAGAAGTATTGACAAATTCATACAATTAACTCTATTGGTGCATGTAAGAAAGAAAAATCTCTACTGTTTGTTAATAAAATATTGGATTCTACGACATGGCACTTTGGCTAAGCACAAGTGTAATGTCAAATATTGACTGGTGATCAGGGTTTGGTCTAAAGTGGGGAAGATATTTTCTTATAAAAAGGAAAACAAACAACATTTTAATGAATTTGAAGAATGATATCACTTTTGAGGATAATCTAAGAATATTATACGGCGAGGTTAGAACTTGACAAGCAGATCGGCTGATACGTGTTACCGAAAACAGTCTGACTCACATTGAATTTTTGAAGATCATCAATGAAGCTTAATTGGAAGGATTAATTTAAAGATTTCGTTTCTTGCCTCATCACTTAATTATTATTAATTATTGATCTTAATTTTTAATGAAAATCATTATATAAAAACTGACCAATGAAAGAAACCTGTACAAGGCTTTCTTTCTCATAAAGCGATTCCGAACGAAGGAGAGAGAGAGAGAGAGAGAGAGAGAGAGAGAGAGAGAGAGGCTTGCGCTGATAGGGTCGGGTTGAACGAAGTGCTGACCACAATCTGCTAAATACCTGAAACGATTCTTCCCTGATGATCACCAGTCAACCTTTCTCATCTAAATGCTCATTTCCAGTTCGACATATTGAATGTTTTGCAGAACTTTTATTTTGTTTTTAGTGTTGGATATATTGCGATATGATTAGGAACCGTATATACAGTACTGTGCAAAAGTATTAGGACAAGAACTATTTTATCTTTTATGAGGCATACCGACAGAAAATAAACAATTTAATTAAAGTAATTTTATTTGATTTACTCAACAAATGCTTTAACAAGAAAAAAATGCTTGTTACAAAATAAATTTAATATTTAATATAATAGCCTTTTGTTTTGATCACAGCCTTCATTCTGTCAGGCATTGACATCACAAGCTTCTTCAATGTATCTAATGATATCTCCTGCCAAGCAGCTTGTATTTGTTCTAAAAGTGTGTCTCGCGAAGTAACATTAGATTTATCAATTTTTTTTATCTAAAATATCCCATAGATGTTCAATAGTAGTTTCAAAACAACTTGTTTAATAGAAAATAGGAAAAATTAAATATAACTTCATTTTAATACATTTCTTTTACACCTAGTTTTAAATAATCAATATTTATTAGTAATTTGCTTGGCTTTTCACTCTGTCTTTAAATTTCAGTAAGGTTATAATACTTTTGCACAGTACCGGTAGTGTGCTAAATGTGTTAGGCTAGGGGTGATTTTAAACTTTATTTTGATGCCTCATAAAAGATAAAATAGTTCTTGTCCTAATACATTTGCACAGTACTGTATATATATGATTCCTAATCATATTGCAATAACTCACTTCACAATTGAGACCGAATACGTCACTATTGCACGTGAAAGATCGAACCAGCAGAACGAGTTTTCTACTAAAAGGTCTACATCATTTTGTCTATGTTAGTGATAACTTCGTCAACCTTCCTATCCGCAGAACTTTCAGCAAAACCTATTGAAGAAAAGATGAACCAATGAGTTCCTGAACTCCTCTTCACACTGTTACAATAGTAAGACGAAGTATGTGTTTTTATTGGCATTAACAACGTATCTCATTACTAAAATGGAGAAAATCAGAATGCGTAACCGATATATATATATATATATATATATATATAGCATCTACGCATTGCTCATTCAGTGATGAATTAGAGCACTCTAACTACTGGCGCATGATACATCATACACTAAAAGTCCGCCTCCTTTTACTGAGCGCCCATAGCTCAGAGGTAGAATTGCTGACTGATGCCAATTCGGTCGGGTTTCAATCGTGGGTAAAAACAATCGAATGTGTATCGAATGATGAGCTGTGATACAGCGAAACAGATTTGTCTGCGGATATATATATATATATATATATATATATATATATATATATATATATATATATATGGAGGCATTAATGATAAAAAAGAAACTGCCAACCATTAATAATATCACTATCAACACAGCCACAGAAAATGACATCACAATAGATAAGCATATATACAAAATTAAATATTCAGTTTTAACGGAAACTACTTCAGAATAGCTAAGAGAATAGCCGAAAGCGCTCTGATATATATATATATATATATATATAACATTTGGACAGTTTTATCAAGGTCGTTCAAAAGGTTTTAAGAAAGACGAGCCATAGCTGAACATGTGGCAACACAATGCCACTTCTTATAAAAGTAGAAAAACTAGGAACCTCGAAAATCTAATCCAGATTTCTATCTTAATCTCTGTACAGGTGAGGCCCTTACAAAGGTGATAGGTGTGCGGCAAATCTAAAAATGGACAGACCAGGGGTTGAGCAGTCATAAAGTATCTGTAAAAGAAAGGTATGACAACAAACGAAATCCATAAGGACATGGTAGAGACGCTTGCTGAGTAGTCCCCTTCCTATGCAACTGTGGAGAAGTGAGCTGGGGAATTGAAGCCCGACAGAGACAGTACCTAAGATGACCCCCAGTCTGGTCGTCCAAAAACCTTAACCATTGATGAAGAAGTTGATGACATTCACCGTATGGTTTGGATGATAGACTGAGATAAACAAACTGTCTGCAAGATGATTCCTAAAAATACTGACAACTGAGAAGTAGCTGAAAGGTGTCGACATTTCCGGGACATTTCTGACTTGCTTTCAGGTTGACTCTGAGAATTTCCACCGCAGATTAGTAACTCAAGATGAAACCTGTGTTCACCACTTCAAACCTGAA
This sequence comes from Ascarosepion bandense, assembly GCA_037127315.1. Lineage (NCBI taxonomy): Eukaryota > Metazoa > Mollusca > Cephalopoda > Sepiida > Sepiidae > Ascarosepion > Ascarosepion bandense. The sequence goes on from JBBBDQ010029918.1 coordinate 136,402, forward strand.
TCAATGATTTAAAGCAAACAGTGGAAACACTCTGGTTCTCTACCCAAGAAGAAGTTCATGTTCGCAGCGTCTGTTGGCAAGGTCTTAGGACTTTGAAGGGGTAATCACGATAGGTTACTTGGAAAAGAAAAAAAACTATTAGTGAACAGTCAGAATTATGATGCTTAAGGCAGGTGTTCACCTGTTTCAGGATAACGCGCCTGTTCACACTGCACAAGTTGCTGAATCAGCCACCTGTGGCTTTGAATTGCTATTACAACCTCCTTACTCACTAGACTCATTTCTGTCAAAATTCTTCCTATATCCTAAACTCAAATCCCATCTGTGTGGTCGCTATTTTGGAAACAATGATGAGATCATATGTGCTGCGGAGGATTCTTTGGGGGATCAAAATACCACCTTCTTCTGTGATGGGATTGTGTTATATCGCGGGAACGATATAAACGATAAGGTAAATTCCGAATGGAAAGATTTACACAACACGTAAGGGGTAACAGAGTTTATTGTAGGGCAAAGTACAAGTACAGAGAGTTCATAAAATGGTAAGTCAAGACGGAATGGGAGCGGAAGTCGAATCGTCTCGTACTTCCTTACTTCAATACTTCTTAATCTCTTCGACGAATCAAATGTCGGGCGTAATAGGATGTTCCATTATAACAGACTGCATTGCTTAAGCTTAAGCATCGTTAGATCAGGTGCATTCATGTCAAGGGGAACTATATTGAAAAAGATTGAAAAACTGCCTTGTTTCACCTACTCCTTCTGGGTGAGGCCAAATCTTTTTGAACGACCCTCTTACACACCTTATGTCTAAAAAATAATAATGAAAGAAATATACAGACACGTGAAAAATTGAAGAAAAAGTGTAAGTCACAGTCAATTTTATATTAAAGAATAGATTATTTTTCATTATTATTTTTGTAAATGTGTGTAAAAAAAAAGCTAAAAAAGTGACGCTGGGATAGATTTATACGAAAACCAATATACCAGTCGTGACACCCAGTATGATAAGAGTACACCAGTTACATGCATCGGAGCCAAGTGTGCATTATATGATTACAGGTTTTGGTATAACAATGCTGATGGAACCCAGTTAGAAATACCTTCAGGTCAAGTATCCCAGTCTGCTGAGACGGTTTTCGATTGAAAGCGTTCCCAAATATCTAGATGAAGCGCCCAAGTCATCTTAGCTGACTCATCCTAAAAGATTAAAATAAAACAATCCTCTCGACATCCGGTCATGATGCTCCACACTGCTCCCGCTCATGAGCAGAGATGCACAGTGAAGCAGGCAACAAAATCTGTGGTAGCGAACATATTAATTCACCAGGACAAGTTATATATGTTAACACCTTCAATCAATTAAGACCATAATCTACGAGAGTCGTACCTATTGAATCATCATCATCATCATCATCATCATCATCATCATCGTCTTTCGATTTCTGCTATGGTCACACTACCTGCCAAATCTGCTGGAAAACCTACGGTAGTTAGTGGTGTATTATTCTGGTTACATTTCATGATTTGTTTTTTTTTTAACTCCCATAACATCACTAGTGTTACATAGACAAAGTTCTTCTTAGTGTGAGGGCTGTACTCATCAAGAAAATCTTTGTATTTCTCTTAAGCTGAAATTTCCAGGGACTTTTTCAATGTGTTGTTTTGTTCCTTTTTTTATCGTTCTAAGCGCACCTATTATGAATGGTACTATTTCAACATTTTCTCTGTTTTCGATTTCCAGGTCTTTATAGTTCCATAGTTTTTTCAAATCCCTTGGTTGCTATGTCTGGTGGGAAAGCTATATTATTAGTAGGCAATTTTTTTCTTTTTGAGGTTTGACAATCATGTTTGACCTATTTGGTTCAATTTTCCTGTCTGTGTAGATGGTCTAATCCCATAAAATGGTGACATCTTTTATTTCTGTAACCTGCGCTGGGTGATGTTCATACTAGTGTTTGTTAACCTCTTTTCCAAATTGTCTAGTGTAAATATTGCTCACTCAGTCGTGACGATTTTTAGATTGATTTGGCGCAAATGCAGGATATCCTGAGATTAGTTGGTCTATGGTTTCCTGATATTTGTCACAGAACTTACATTTTGGATCCACTTAAATTCAGAGATCGGTGTATTCCTCAAGGTCAGTTTCTTTGAACTTTGGTTGGTTTTATGGTCACTAGAAACTAATCCTGAGATTAGTTGGTCTATGGATTCCTGATATTTGTCACAGAACTTACATTTTGGATCCACTTAAATTCAGAGATCGGTGTATTTCTCAAGGTCAGTTTCTTTGAACTTTGGTTGGTTTTATGGTCACTAGAAACTAGAAAAAGCCACAATCTTTTGAAAAGTCATTTTCTTGTTTCGTTGTCAACGACAGTAATTTCTGGCTTCGTGGCCTCAAGAAAGCGGCCTGTTTTGATGTGGAAATCCCACAAGATCTTGATTTGATCACCTTCATTGTCATGTGGAGGTGCCATTTCTCGTTGACTTTACATATTTTCCACATAAGCACCAATTAGTGGCTACGTTATGATGGCTGCGCTTGTATTATTCTTATCATTATTATTTTACACATTGAATAAAAAACTGACTTGTTAATCAATGCTCTACAGGTTTTCTCTAATCTAGGTACCTCCACTCATTTTCGATATCTAAAGTTTAAATTGAATTTTTAAAAATAAAAAAAAAGTTTTCTTGAAACTTTCATTTTAGTTTTAATTGAAAGCTAAATGATTAAATTTACTATTTCCAGTAAACAAAATACTCTGGTGTTTCTCAAGCAGAAATTATATTGATTGGAATAAAGACTTTTCAATTATTTTTAATCTTTCAATTTTTCAGCCATTTGTAAACAAAAGTTAATTCTCGGTTTTAAAAATCTTGCAAAAATAAAATATACATCTGTGAGACATTATTTTTGGAAAATTAGCAAGTTTTATGTTAATTTAATCTGATTATCACAAGTATTACTTATTTATAGCGTGAAATTTAGAATAAAACTATTTCTTAATCACAAAGTTTAACTTTTTGACTTGTCCACCGTATATCAAACGTGTTGAGAGGTTGTCAGATTAGAGAAAAGATACATGTATCACGATCAAAAGTGACAAAATTTTGCAAACTTTTTCGTGTAAGGGGAGGAAACGCTGACTTTTTAATTTGCACATAGAAATTACCATACAAACAAAACTTCAAATACATAAAAACTTTTAAAAATTATTTTAAAAGTATGAAGGCCAAACGATTTGCATTAAACTTTTCAATTTATAATAGGCAATGTAATCTTCAATTATTAACTTAAAAATCTAACCGCAACAAATCTTTGAAGTATTTTAAAATATTTTTAAAACTTTATAAATTATTATAATAAAAAATGAAAACAATTCTTTTAAAATTTAATTATTGATCGAAAAAATTTCTTCTTCAGACTGTAATGTCCTTCATATATATTGTTTATTAAAGACATTAAAGTTTTAACAAATTAAATAATATCAGAGTTTTATTGTATTTTTTCTTTTACTATTTGGTGCAGATTTTAGGAAACGGAGGCTAAATTAAAAAAAAAATAGCTGATTTATATTTCCCAATGAGTCCTGGGTTTAACTAATAAAACCATTTACCGAAGCAAAGTTAAATTTATTAAAATTTCGTAGATTTACGTGGAGAGGGTTAACAGATGTAAAAAATATAGTTTTACCAAGATTTAAAAAATAATAATAATTTCAAAAATACTTTCATTTTTTTGTGAATGAGTACTGGAAGTTTCATCAAAATCCGACAATTATATGATTTTTGCGAGAATTACCAAATTAATGTGTTTGTCACCGAAAAAAAGTGAGTTATGTAATATTACCTTTTCTATTGTAACTCAACTAACGATTTGGTTACCCGCTAACTCAAATCAAAACAAGATTTTCTGCCAAAATTTCGAACATGTTAGATGGGATTTAAAAGTTTTAAAAATAATTAAAAATTACTTTGAACTTTCCTCTTAATAATAATATAAACACTTTGATGGAAAAGTTCGTTTTTAGTAAGTTTTTTTTATGTTTATTCATACTTTGCTGTTTTTAGCGATTTAGTGGAGGTAAAAACTCTAATCTGTGTATAGTTGTAAAAAGGGCTAAATTGTAGATAGTTAATAATTGGAAGTGAAACTAAGTTTATCTATTGGTAGAGAAAATTAAAATTTGATTCTACTAGATGTTTTTAAGAATTTCAGGTATTTGTTAACAGTAAAATAGTGTGTAGGGATTTGACATCTAAATATTAAAATTAGATGTCAAAATGTAAACTAAACTTAAAATTGATAATTATTATTATTGCTTTATCCAATACGAGTTGCCCCAAATCACAACCAGAAACTTTAAGAGATAAAATAGTTTTTCTTGTATCAGAATATGCAAACAGATGATATGTTATGCAATCGGAAAAATATGTAATTGTGTTCACTGCATGGAGAGAAATATACGCAAGATGTGAGACATCCTCAACAGTATGAGTTTTTGCAATTCATATATTTTAGGGCCACCAGGAATTTACACTATTTACATCGTTCGAGCTTTAGTCTTCAACTTTATTGTCATATTAATGACATTTTGGCCGTTGTAAAATTCGGCCTTTTTTAGGTGATATACATTGAAATTTCGAACCGGACCCTATATTTATCACCAGAAGAAGGCTGGAGCGTACAACGAAGCGAAGTAAATAGTCACAATAACTCATCTCAGAAATATAGACAGGTCACGGAGAAGGGCGGAGCGTACAACGATTGAAATGTCGTGAATATGGCAATAAAGATGAGGAAAACAGTTCGAATGATGTAAGATGTGTAGATAGTTACATTACCGCATCTCAGAAATATAAATAAGTCATGAAGAAGGCAGGATCGTACAACGACCGAAACGTTGGGAATATGGCAATAAAGATGAGGAAAACAATTCGAACGATGTAAGTAGTGTAAATAGTTACAATATCGCATCTGAAAAATATAGATAGACCATGAAGAAGGCAGGAGCGTACAACGGCCGAAACGTTATGAATATGGCAATAAAGATGACGAAAACAGTTCGAACGATGTAAATAGTGTAAATAGTTACAATAACGCATCTAAAATATATAGATAGGTCCTGAAGAAGGCAGGAGCGTAAAATGGCCGAAACGTTGTGAATATGGCAATAAAGATGACGAAAACAGTTCGAACGATGTAAATAGTGTAAATATTTACAATAACGCATCTAAAATATATAGATAGATCCTGAAGAAGGCAGGAGCGTAAAACGGCCGAAACGTTGTGAATATGACAATAAAGATGACGAAAACAGTTCAAACGATGTAAATAGTTACAATAACGCATCTAAAATATATAGATAGGTCCTGAAGAAAGCAGGAGCGTAAAACGACCGAAACGTTGTGAATATTTTTTTTTTTTAATCATTTCACCCCGAGCAAGGCGGAAACGCCACTGATGTGCAGGGGGTTACATAAATGTAAAAAGATTAATTAGAAAAGAGTGAGGAGTACAAACTAGTTAGAAAGGAACAATAGAAAGCTGAGAAAGCAGGTGCGATGACAGATACATAGGTGGAGAGAAAGGGAAGGTTATACAGGGGAGGGGAGAGAGCTAGAGGCCAGTGGTTAGTAGATGAGTATTGACTTTGCATTTAAATTTCTGAAGGTTGTAGCCGTCAGGAAAGCAAGAATACGGGAGTGAGTTCCACAGGCGGGAAGTGCGAGAGAGGAAGCTGCAGGAGTAGAATTGTCGTCTGCATTTGGCTAACCTGACTGTGAATGGGTGGGACCCAGTTGCCAGTCTGGTTGCACGAGTAAACACCTGTTGAGGAGGCATCAGTGACTTAAGCTCATCCGAGCAGAAGCCATGAAAGTATTTATAGAAGAGACAAAGGGAGGCCACATTTCGACGATGGGGAAGTGGCTGCAGTCGAGTCGCCAGATCAGTACCTATCACATTACAGACTATCCTTTGGAGCTTGTCAAGAACACTGAGGAGAACGGCAGGGGCACCTGACCATAAATGGCAGCAGTACTCCATGCATGGACGGATTTCGAACGATGTAAATAGTGTAAATAGTTACAATATCGCATCTAAAAAATATAGACAGATGTTCCAGAAATTTGTAACATATTTATTTGCATCTTAATTTTAAAGCCGCAGTAACAAAATTTATTGTTTTTGTCTTGAGATGTCGCATTGTACTGATTTTTATCTCGACGTCTCTCCATTTATTTAAATGTAGTTTCTTAAACGTTTTCAAAGTTGTATTTTTTTGTATTCCAGACCTGCAACCTCAATCAGAAGACAAGTGTCTTTAACATGATTTTTTACTATTAATGTCGTGCAGTTAGTGCATGTTCTCTTTGTAATGTAAGTCTGATTCTAGTGTTCGGTACCTTTGCGTAGTTAAAGCTTGCAAACAAGATTCAAGTCATTATCTTTTCTCGGCATCTGCCGATTAGAATCGTAAATCTTCACTAATCTCAAATTAACATTAACACCGTGGGACATGGAATAAAGATACAATTTTAAACGAAATATTTCGCATATAAAGTAAATTAAAAAAAAGTCCCGCCTACTTACCTGGAAAGAATTGAGCAGCATTTCAAAATATAGTTTGACCAACTCTGCTACTTCTCCAATGTCATCTGGAAGGCCGAGGAAGACCATATAGTGAACACCAAATAGAGGAATGAGAACAAGTGTTGACTTGGCTAGACGCCTGGAAAGACAACCATTTATTTAAAATACTTTTGACCATTTCATCCCAAGCAAGGCGATAATAGCACGAAAGCACAATGGGTTAATAGGAGTGGAAAACAATAAGAAAACTTTAGTGAGGAGAAAGGACAATAGAAAAACATATTTTTGAAAACTGTAGTTGACAGGGAAGGAAGAAATACGAAGGGATTTCGACAAGGGAGAAATGCGAGAAAAGAAACTGTTAGAGCTAACGGTTGTATTTAGGTAGTTCAACAGTAAAACGTTGACGCGTAGTTGCCAATCTAGCAATAGGCTTAAATTAATACAGTCGAGGCACCAAGAAGGAAATCTCAGAACGATTGCTATGAAAATAGTTGTAGAAAAGACTGAGAGAAGCCATGTCACGTTGGTGAGAATGGACTGAAGTTGAGATGTCAGGTTAGGATCGATTATACTACAGACTCTTTGAATTTTGTCAAAATCTCGAGATGTACAGCAGGAGCACACAAGATATGGCAGCAATATTTAATGCACGAACGAATCGTGGATTTATAAATATGCAAGATGGATTCTGATAAGAAAAAATTAGAATGGTTATTTAATGTGAGACAGAATTTTCAGGTGGACATGTTAATTCTTCTTCTCACAAATTATTGAACATATTTCAGAACGTTGGTTATCACGGCTCTCCACAGTTTCCTGTTTCCTTTGTAGATCTTAAGACATTTTGTCTTTTTATTATCTCACTTTGTTCGGCCTTCAAGCTCGTGAGGTAGGTTATGCGTTGTTTTCCTTTGTCTCTCTTGCTTTCAATCTGCCCTGTGAGTCTCAAATTTTTCAAGTCCTCTTTCCTCATTATGTTCTCTAGAAATTTAAAGTGTCGCTTCCTGATGTTAAATATAATAGTATATTCAAACATTTAGCTTAACTATTACCAATAACTCAAGAATCATTAAAAATCCTCCCTATTAATATTATAAATGCGGGAGAGGCAAACGTCTATCGGAGAGAGTCAGTCAGTGTTTGTTGAGGGAAACGATAAAGAATGAAAACAGGTATAATCAGTCCATAATTCTGAAAGTTTTGAATATTAACCTAAAAAATAACACCAAAATTTTGCCAACAAGAGAAAAAAAGAATTTTACCTTTAAGAACTATCCTTATTTTTTTTTAGCAAAGCTCAGTATGAGGCAAAGAGAATTTCACCTTCAAGGAGTAAGCTTATTATTTAGCAAAGCTCAGTATAAGGCAAAGAGAATTTCACTTTTAAGGACTAACCTTATACTTTAGAAAAACTCATTATGAGGCAAAGGGAATTTGAACTTTAAGGATTAAACTTATTCATCAAAGCTCGGTATAAGGCAAACAGAAATTCACCTTCAAGGAGTAAGCTTATTATTTAGTAAAGCTCAGAATAAGGCAAAGAGAATTTCACCTTTACAGACTAACCTTATATTTTAGCAAAGCTTAGTATGAGGCAAAGAGAATTTCACCTTTATGGAGTAATCTTATTTTTTGCAAAGCACATTATGAGGCAAAGAGAATTTCACTATTAAGGACTAACCTTATTTTTTTGCAAAGTACAGTATGAGGCAAAGAGAATTTCACTTTTAAGGGCTATCTTTATTTGGTGAGAGCATGACGAATGCAATTCTTCTATTTTAGTCTTGTTAAAATAAGAAAACGTCATAAGAATTTCTGTAAAAATGGTGAAATGATCTGTGAAATCAATGGACAGAATCGCAATATTTCTGTTGTATCAATAGAAATAATACTCACGAGTCCTGAAACACATTTAGAGTTACACCGCGTCCGTAGCAGTAGAGTATATGTTTATGGCAAAGAAACCTGACGAAGCCTATCCTTCTTTACGTTGGTTTTGAATTCAAAATTGTCTTTCATGGTTGATTTCCACCCATAGTTAGAGAATAGTGTACTCTGCTGTTTAACTCATTGGCAAGAAAGACAAAACCGGAGTTAAGCTTAACCAAAGGGATTTGCGTGAAAATGAACGTAACCGACTCGGCCTGAATTTGAATTCGGGTCGCTGGATCCAAGTAGCGCATCGATAACCATTACGCTAACCAGACGTTACGTTATTCTTCGTTCCAATTTGTGGTAATCATCTTCACATCACGATGATCGAAAGCGGAATGACGAAAATAGTTTTTTTTTAATCGTTTCACCCTGAGCAAGGCATTCCACTGCCACTGTTGCGCAGGGGGTTATATAGGGGGGAAGGTGATGAGAAAGGATGGTTAGATATAGGAAATATCAGAAGGAGGGTGATAGACTGGTAAGGATACCGAGGATGAGGGTTGGGTAGATGGTGAGAGTGTTTGAGAGAATAGATGCAAGTTAGTGTGATAGGAGGTGTCTATTGACATTACATTTAAACTCCTGGAGATTGTAGCTGTCGGGGAAGCAGGCATGTGGAAGGGAATTCCACAGGTGGGAAGCGCGAGGAAAAAAGCTGTTGGAGTAGAAATTACGGTTACATCTTATCTGTTTCACTGTAAAAGGATGGGACCTAGTTGCTAATCTAGTATTTCGCGTAAATTCGTATCTAGGCGGCACCAATGATCTAAGTTCATCGGAGCAGAATCCGTGAAAATATTTATAGAAGAGGCACAGGGAAGCCACGCCACGTCGGTGAGAGAGAGGTTGCAGCCGGTCTGCCAAGTCAGTATCGATCACGTTACAGATTCTCCGTTGTATTTTGTCAAGAAGCCCAAGGAGAGTAGCAGGGGCACCCGACCAGATGTGGTAGCAGTATTCAATACACGGGCAGATGGTAGATTTATATATGTGCGGGATAGATGCTGACGGGAAACACTTCCGGGCCCTGCACAGAGAACCGACTTTCATAGCAGCGGATTTAGCAATGGATTTGATATAGTCATTCCATTTGAGATCCGCCGAGAGTGTAAGGCCAAGGAGGCGTAGTGTTTTACTCTCTGTGAGGCAAGCCTCGGATCCAAATGGCATCTCTCAACAGCATTCGAAAATTGGCGCAAAATACGTCTATTCATTTTTAAACCAATCAGAATGATCACAGAAAAAATATTATCGCCTCTGTTCGTTCATAGATTTACAATATGAATTCCACTTAACGTCACTCGATGTTCAGCGAGCCGAGTTTGAATTCCAGCTGAATTCATTGCATTCACTTACGCGCAAATGCCCTTGGGAAAGGTATTAATCCGTCTATTCCTTCCAGTTATGAGTTAAATAACAGGACAGATTGGATTCTATAGCCTTGGTCGGCAACCAGTCTACCGCAGAAAGCAATGGCAACCTACTGCGGGATAATCTTCTGCCCAGTCAGTCATGTCTCTTTCGAGACATGATCGCCCAAGCGTGTATCACGTATGTCACTTAACTGACTGACTGACTTCTTAAGCAGCATCTGGTCAGCTTCAGCCACTTACCAACAAGATTATTATTAGTGTGTAGAACTTAGTACAAAAGAACTTCGGACTTAGTTCGAACTGAAACTATAAAGTATTTATTTTCGCTGACGAGAAATAAAAAATGTCTTCCGCGACATTTTGAGTAAATGCTTTTAAAACGAGTATAAATTGGCTTACGGCCACATCACGTTAAGCAACGTAGAACCTGGGCAGATCCTAGATGAGTGTCCGCTTAGGAATACCAGGTTCTGAAAGCTTAGATGTGTGGCTTGCGTAATGGATAATGACTTGAGCTCATAATCGGAGCGCAGAGTTCCAATTCTAGCTGGGTTCATTATATTCGATTATAAACAAATACCTTTTTCTCCGGCTATTGGTTAATTAGTTAATTAGTAAGATTTGTAAAACTAAAATTATTATCATCACAAAAATACTTCTTACAGTGTTGTTATGTAAGAAGAAAGTGTCGATACAGACAGGTGTGGTGAAATGTGGATCTCCAGGCATTAAAATGTATCTGTTGAATGGATTGTGCTACTTGGATCACGTGACAATTAATATTAATATATAAAGCACCCGGAGTTCTGTCTGAGTGCGTTCCGGTTTTCCAGTATTCTCAGTATTCTGGGCATTATAGGTAATCTGTGTATTCAGTATTCTGTATTCTGTGCGTTCCAGTGTTTCAGTGTATTCTCGGTATTCTCTATTCAGTGTGTTTCGGTGTTCCAGTCTATTCTGGGTATTCTGTGTATTCACTATTCTGTATTCTGTGTGTTCTGTTTTCCAGTCTATTCTGGGTATTCTGTGTATTCAGTATTCTGTATTCTGTGTGTTCTGGTGTTCCAGTCTATTCTGGGTATTCTGTGTATTCAGTATTCTGTATTCTGTGTGTTCTGGTGTTCCAGTCTATTCTGGGTATTCTGTGTATTCACTATTCAGTATTCAGTGTGTTCCGGTATTTCCATTGTTCTACAGCATTTTTGTGTATTATTCGAAGAATACATTTACTACGTTGACTTTACGCGAAAATACCGAAATATTATAACTCGCAAATAGCAATTTACCAAAAGTTCCCTTTAGATTAACGTAACAAAAAACCAATGTTATAGAAGTAGTGACAAAAATAACGTCCATGCTAACGTTATGACAAGTCTAAAAATATTTTCTGGCTTTAAATAACCTGGAAAGGGTTGATAAATCATAAAAAACAAATCAATCAACTCAAAACCACTCGTTATTGTTTTTCTTGAAATTACATTTACTCTTTATAATATCACTTGTTCTCTTTTAGGTATGATGCCATGTTAATATTTCAACTGAAACTCACAATTTCCGTTCAAACTAATGTCCTTATATTTACTATCACAATGTTTCGGCTGCTGTACATGAGATAAACTGTTTTCGGCTGCTGTACATGAGATAAACTGAGAATGAGATAAACCTTTTCAGGTTTATCTCATTCTCCTTAAAATTCTTGGAATTTTGAATTGAGACTTTTATTTAATTTGCAGGAGTAGATTTTCCTTGCCCCAATGGCCATGTTTAACAGTGATGCCAATTTGTGCTCATAGTTTAAATAAGGAGTTCATTTCTAAATCCCCTGAAAGTTACTCGGAATGACAATAATCTGAAGATGGCCGGAGAGCGCAGTGGCGGAAAAATCAGGACGGTAAAAACAAAGATAGCATTACTCCGAATATAATTTTTATTTTTTTATCATCATTCCATGATAAAATTACACACACACACACACACACACACACACACACACACACACACACACACACACACTTATATATATATATATATATATATATATATATATATATAGGTCAGGTCAAACTATATCTGCTACTGGTACCACGTAAACCAGTACTACCTGCCATGGGTTGGATTGTCGGCGACTAAACCAGTTCCCCGCTGGGTGCAAGCTCGGTGAGTAGTGTGGTGTAGGCATCCTGCAGAACCAAAAACAAGACGTGTCAAAGGGTGGAAGAGCTCCTCTGAACCAACGGTCACCTACACAAGCAACCAGCTATGATTTGAATAGTCTTCGACAATCTGCATTGCCAAGCGTGGTGTGTACTGCACATCCCCTGAAATGACGGACACGAAACAGTGGAAATCATCCAGAGAGGGGTTCCTCAATCAACAGGGAAAAACCCTGATTCAAATATATAACTGTATATATATATATATATATATATATATATATATATATATATATAAGTGTGTGTGTGTGTGTGTGTGTGTGTGAATTACTGCTTTTACTTACCTATAGCGGAAGTTTCTTGCTCTTTGAGGTCGGTTCATACTCAATTTGGTGAACAAAATACGAATGATGTTGATGAAGAAAATAAAATTAATCTGAAATAAAGAAAATAACTACTTAATTTAATCTGTTTTCCATCAGTTAATTGAAATTCTTTTTTACAAGTCCTTGAGAAATGTCATTTTTGCCCTAGTCCATTTTAAAATCAACTCAAATTGATCCACTGCTTGGTAGATGGACTGGATACGTACTAGGTTCTTCTTTATTTTTTTTATTTTAAAAAAATATTATTCATCCAGGAAATGGCTTGTAAATTTCAATGCCTTGCAAACAAAACTGCTCTCCTTTGACCATCATGGACAAACTTTCCTGTCCGCCATCAGCATGGCTGATGCTACTCTCCCGGAGAGAAACACATCTTGGCCTAACTTTTCCAACGACCTGAAGTGGAACGACTACACCGAACTTATAGATGCATCTAGTGCTAGGAAGGTTGGGTCACTGTGTCGGGCCAGAAAGTTTTTCTCGTCAAAATCGATCTTTCACATTTACAAATCTACCATTCGTCCGTGTATTGAATACTGTTGCCATATTTCGTCAGGTGTTCCTGCTATTCATCCCAAAGACGGATCTGCAATGTAATAGGTCCTGACTTGGCATCTCGACTTTCTCATCGACTTGATATGGCTTCCCTCTATCTTTTCTACAAGCATTTTCATGGCAACTACTCTAACAACCCTAGTGTCCCGATAACTTGAATTTAAGTGTGCTACGAGATTGGCATCTAGATCTTACCTTTTTACCGTTGAAATAGATAAATGTAACCGCCATTTCTAATCAGTTTCTTTTCTCGCACTTTCTACCTTTGGAACTCCCTTCTGTTTACTTGCTTCCCTGATGGCTACAATCTCTAACAATTTAAATGTAGTGTCATTTGTCATCTTCTACCAACTTGAATGCCGTTCATCTTTTATCCTTTCTTCAATACCCCTCCCCCCCTGTACCTAGTCTTTTCTTTCACTGTAATCCTCTGCACACAAGTAGCAGTCCCGCCTTGCTTGGGGGTGAAACGGCATCATATATTAATGGAGTTTGAACGGGTAATGATTGTGGGTACCAGGTGGGATGGGACTTTCCGTTTGGGAAATTCTGGTGATATTTGACATCTCGCGATCTTCGATGTAATGTGTGTACCGGGTATACATAATGGGAGTCATTACTACTCCTCACCGTAGACTACGTAGAAGTCCACGGCGAGGAGGATGATTGTGACTTTAAGCGTCTGATTTATGATTGTGACTTCAAGCGTCTGATTTATGATTGTGACTTTAAATGTATGATTTATGATTATGAGTTTAAGCGTCTGACTTATAATTTTGACTTTAAGTGTCTGATTTATGATTGACTTTAAGCGTCTGATTTATGATTATGACTTTAAGCGTCTGGCTCGTAATATCTGATGTAACAGACAAACTGCACTGAGTTCAGTTACACCCACATTTTAATAAAAGTGCCAGACAAACATGAACCCGGTCAGTTCAGATTTAGCTTCCATGGCGCTTACGAGAAGAAGACGAAACCTGTTAACACCATAGCACCAGATACAGGGCCTCAGTTGAATTTATTGCTAAAATAGACCACAGAGAACTGGTAAACGTGTAGCATGGTCTGTTGAGCCGTGGTTCCGATAGTTTCACACTGGTGCTAGGTAGTGCCTGAGTGGGAATGTGGTCTTTATAAAACTAATGATTAGGAAAAAATACTTATAGTACTGAAAAATCAAAACATGGCAAAAGGCCAAAATGTGGATGAGAAGTGGCCTATCTTCATTAGTCCTACATTTAACCAAGCTATTCTCAATCACTGACTCATCCGTACAAATATTATTCCTTTTACAATAAAGTTACATTTACGCTTACTTGACATACTACAGTCACCATGCCCCATGAACTAATTAACTAGAGAAAATGTACACATATGTACATAAATTTCAGTCAAGGCTATATGTGAAATCCCTAATTGGGAATAGGCGCACTGCACGTTTATAGTGGTTCCATAATTCTAATAGGCATTGTTATTGAGGTTCCATAATGATAATAAGTACAGTGCAGAGTAATAGTGATTCCATAATGCTAATAATTACCATTTATTTCTCAATGTACACCTCTGAAGATAATTACGGAAGGAGATTGAAAGGACTTGGGTACATTGAGAAATGAATGATTATCTGTCAACGTTACATCTCATTTCTGACATCTTTCAATTATAATAGGCGAAAGGGTATCCGTAAGTATGAACGGAATTTATTAAAAATAACTTTGCAATTTATTTCATCTGACACGTCTAAAAGAAGATTTGCTGCCTAAACACACACACACACACACACACATTCATATATATATATATATATATATATATATATATATATATATATATATATATAATGTGTGTGCGCGTGTGTGTAGAATGATATAGAAAAACATATAGTGAAGGTTTTATCGATATTTAAATAGAAAATAATTTTCCAAGATAAAATAATAAAATAATTACTTACAATAACCGTCGCCATTATTGGGCCTCTCATGATCCAGAAATAAGCTTTATTGGAATGTGTGTTCCAGCATCTGAAATTAAATATAATATAAGAAAACCTTCTTAAACAAGAGAGTGAAAGTAAATTTTAAAAAGAAAAGAAAACCGTTGTAATAATCTGTTGCATTTTGGTAAAAAAAAAAAAAATTCCAACTAACATTTGTTTGCGAGTTCAAATGGTCTCTACATTATCAATAAGAACAAACTAAATGATTTTAACGTTTCGAGTAATCCCCACCGGCCTTCTTCAGGTGCATATCGATCTGATTAACCTACAGCGAATTCTGAAGTGAACCCTTTATTTAATCTACATAGATGGACTGTATATAATCATTTCCCCATAAGCAAAGCAATGAAGACGTTAAGACGCATCATATTCCTGAGAGTGAAAGAATATATATATATATATATATATATATATATATATATATGTAAACACATTATTAAGAAGAGAACAATGAGAGAACAATAATTAAGAAGACATAAGATAACAATTGACATTGCATTTAAATTTTTGAAGATCAAAGTTGAGTAGAAAACACAGTGCCGGAAGAGATATCTAACCAATGGAGCTATAAAATGGTGAGACCTCGCCGCCAATCTTGTACTTTCTTTGACACTCTTTGTAACCTGTCTTTTCTCTTACTGTAACCCCCTGCGTACTAGTGGCGGTCCCGCCTTGATTGAGTGAAATGATTTTAAAAAAATGCCATCGAGTTTACATGCTTCCAGTTAAGATATGATAGCTGAAGCCATGGGAAGTCAGCTAAAGATGTTTCAAATGAGTCTAGAGTAGAATTGGAAGAGACTTTACGAGCAAAACAGTTTGCTTTATCAATAGAAGTTAACGTCTCAAATTGAGTAAAAAGAGAGAACAGTAGAATTACTGTAGTATTTGTCTATATTTCGGAGATGAGGTAGTATTTACAGTATTTACATTATTCGGACTATTGTCCTCATCTTTGTTACCATTTGTACGACATTTCGGTCGTTGTACGCTCCGGCCTTCTTCAGACGCTTTAAAGGGTTCGGTTCGAAATACCTAGCATTTAAATAAGGCCGGAGCGTACAACGGCCAAAACGTCGTACAAATGGCAACAAAGATGAGAACAATAGTTCGAATAATGTAAATATTGTAGAAGAATTACTCTTATTAAACTATTACAGAACTGACAGTAATCACGGTTACAAGCAGTATAGAATAACATTCTATCAGCAAACAAACTCTTAGCCTACTTGTGTACACGTTTACTATTATTACGAGAAGACACAAATAAAAGTCTGTTGCGTTATGTAATATCGGTCCTCCTATATGCCAGAGAATACTGAACAATCTCCTCACACATGAAGAAGAGACTTGAGGCAACAGAAATGTCGATCTACAAATGGATGCTGAAAATGTTATCAAATGATCACGTAAGAAACGTTGAAGTTTAAATAAAATAGAAACTAAAAGGACTCTTATACTTAGAATCAAAAACAGACTTTTTAGGATACATAATGAAGTGTGCGTTAGGTCTCGTCCGTCTAGACCTGGCGCACCGTCACCGGCTTCCGCTGCCGCCGCCGCCACCGAAACAAAGTGACAACGACTGCGACTACGACGCCGCCGCCGCTGCGAAGCAGAGTCGAAATCAACGATGGATGTGCGTTGTGGTGCATTGGATATCGACTTGGAATGACAAATCGGAAAGCCGAGTTCGAATTCCAGTTGAATTCCTTGCATTCACTAACGCACAAATACCCTTGGGAAAGGTATTAACCCGTCTCTTCCCTATCACAGAAAGCAAAGGCAAACTACTGCGAGATAATCTTCTGCCTAGTCAGTTATGTCCCTTTCGAGACATGATCACCCAAAGCGTCTATCACGTATGGCATTTAACTAACTAATGAAATGACTTGGTAAATTCGACACACATCGGACAAATGGAACGCAAGAAGGACAGAATAAATCAGCAAGTAACCTCCCTAATGAGCCTGTGTAGATGGTTGGCAGAACAGCGATTAGGAGAGATAGCAAAAAGACAAACCTTACTATGAGATATAAAGGATAGGAAATTGTGGAGAGCAATTAGCACACACGTTCTGAAGGGTATGGCACACAGAAGAAGATATGAAAACCAGATTTTAGAAGAACTCGGGCGACTATTTAGAGAAGAACATTTCATTAGAGACAATACATAAGAAAAATATTTTTGAATCTAAAAGATTCCAAAATATTCCTACTTCTGAATTAGTGATGAAATTTATCTGGCTTTCTTAATTTGGGGAAATTGAAATAATTTATTTGTATTTTAATTATTAAAATCAATATTTAAATATAGTTCATTCGAAAGTGAGGAGCAAATAATTTCTAATCGTTCAGCGTTTAAACCAATTACATATTTTCTATCGATATCAGAAACCGTGACATGAGTTCAGGTAAAAGCCAGGGTTTTGTAGGCTGATTTCCTAGTGAATTAATTAGGCCATTGTTTGGGGCAGGGGTTTAAAACGCTTTTCTTTTCACACTGGATGATTTTATGACTTAACAAAATAACTTGTAAGAAAATAAATTTAATGGACGCATTTTAAAATTCAGGTACTGCGAATGTTATGAAAATCTTAAACAATTCGAGGTGTTATTGAAGTTGAAATATTTTTCAAAACGGCAGCAAAGAATGGTGTTCAAGTCAATTGTGTAACTCTCTCTGTCTGTTTCTGTGTATCTGTCTGTGATGAGCCAGTTTATGTCTTTCCTTAAATCTACTTATTCCTCAATTAACTTATATATAGTCCGCTAAACAGTAGTGCCACTTGATCTGAAAATCGCATTAAATCATGAACAGACAATCCTCATGCCGTGTTGATTTATGTGCCCTTTCTTTCTCCCTCTCTTCCAATAAGAAGTACGGACATTGATGTCAACACTGAATGGCAAATGTGTTTCCCGCTTTGATGCAAAAGGCCAACTTGTAAAATTTTGCAAAGTAATAATAACAAAAGAACCATTCTATTTTCATTTAGAATTATCCACTTGGCAATAAATACTATAAATAGTAGGAAATATATCATTTTTTAAACTGAGGTGGTCTAATAATTATGGCCGGTAGTCTATCTATCTATCTATCTATCTATCTATCTATCTATCTATCTATCTATCTATCTATCTATCTATGTGTGTGTGTGTGATAAACAAAAACTCAGAATTCTCGAAGATCTCTATATCAAAAGCAACTCACCAATAATGAACAAAATTGTAGTAATGTTTTAAAATGCATTTGAGTTGACTAACATTTAACATTATGACGCAATTTACCATCTGGTTACCCATCTCTCATTGGGAATGCTTGTTTACAAAACAACGTAACCACATCGATTAATTTTAAAATAATATTATTAGAGTACGTTTGCAAAAATCACCATCACAACGATTGTAACGATATTAAGTTATCTTCGCAATTTACCCCGAGTAAAAACTCGGAGGAGATCGAAAGTACATGGGTTGACAAGAACTACGGCGCCTTCTTTGATGAATTTCAACTTATCCAGAAAATATTAGAGAAGTAGAACGGATTAATGTAAAAATAAGTAGACATAATTTTTTTATATTATTTAATGAAGTAGGCTTGAATATATATATATATATATATATATATATATATATATATATATATATATATATATATATAAATATACCGTAGTCATCCGCAGACAGATCTGTTTCGCTGTATTACAGCTCATCAGTATGGCTTAGACTCCGTTCGCTTCCTAACCCAGGATTGATACCCGACCGAATCGGCGTCAGTCGGCGATTCTACCCCTAGGTCACGAGCGTCCGGCAGAAGAAGGCAGGCTTTTTAGCGCGTATAAACACGCCCAATATATATATATATATATATATATATATATATATATATATATATATATATATATATATAAGTTTGTTTTTTAATTAAAATTAATTTACACAGCGACATGGAAATTTCTGTTTTGAGATTTAAAGTTTTTTATCTCGTCATCAGGCAATGTTGAACTTACTTTAGTGAAAATTATTTACATTTGAATATAGAAAACAATACGTTTGCTTATTAAAGAGTTAATATGGAAGGAGGAAGGCAGAAAATTTAGATCATATGGGTTTGTTTAATTTAATTAATCAGAATAAAGGACGATTTTGAAAATTTAAAATATAGGTTAGATGTTAGGGGATGTGGGTGTATAATATTGATGGGGGTACATATTTTTTAATTGATGAAGGGTGGTTACAGTTTGGGTGGGTATATGAATGGTTGTATTTGTTTTTTCTATGGTTGGTATATATTAATTGCTAAGACTAATGTCACATTGAAAAAATTTACTGTTTTTAAATTTGTATTAATAGTAACTTTTAAATTTAGGTTTTTAAAGTCTCTTTTTGTGGAATTTCTCACGGCCATAAGGTCATCATCCCTATATATCCAATATAATCTGTATTTATATCAGTATAGTCCGTAATATTAGATAGAATAAATAATCCAACCAGACTGAAGACTCGGCAGAGTCTAGTGATCCCATTGTAATATCAATTTTTTCCCTAGAATTATTTTTTATCTACTGTTCTTTATTATGAATACTAAATAATTTCTTTGCATTCATAATTGTGTTACGTTCCTCCTCCGATAGATCTCAGTAAACAGTCGCAAATTCGAATGCAGTAATAAAGAGTTTCCTTGATATTGATGGGTAATGTTCCTTTATATCAAATTCAATTAGAGAACAATTTGTTTTTTCATATTACTGCAACAATTTGTTACATTGGTGGTATCAATCCATAGCTATAATCCAAGGTAGTCCATAATTTGTTTATTTACCCTTTCGGGGATATTTTTACTTATTCTTCAAATCTCATGTCTTGTAGGATTTATGATCATCGTGGTAGGATTTGTATCAGAGTTTTTTTATGGTCCTCGATAGTGATATAATACTCTTTTGTGGTAAGTTATTGTCCTTGTGGGGATATAACACACTTTTGTGTTATATATATATATATATATATATATATATATATATATATATATGTGTGTGTGTGTGTGTGTGTGTGTGTGTTTGTGTGTGTTATATATCCGTGTTATATATATATATAAATGTGTGTGTGTGTGTGTATGTGTGTGTGTGTGTGTGTGTGTTATATTTTAATCGTGTCACCCCCAAGCAAGGCACTCCACTGCCACTATAGCGCAGGGGGTTACATAGAGCTTGGGTATAGGAAATGTCAGAAGGAGAGTGACAGACGAGTTAGGATGTACATAGAGAAAGAGTTGGAGAGTGTGAGTTAGTATGTTAGGAGGTGTCTATTGACCCTACATTTAAACTCCTGGAGGTTGTAGCCGTCGGGGAAGCAAGCATGCGGTAGGGAATTCCACAGGCGGGAAGTGCGAGGAAAGAAGCTGTTGGAGTAGAAATTGCGGTTACATTTCATCGGTTTCACTGTAAAAGGGTGGGACCTAGTTGCCAATCTAGTATCTCGTGCAAATTCACATCTAGGGGGCACCAGTGATTTAAGTTCGTCAGAGTAGAAGCCATGAAAGTATTTATAGAAGAGGCACAAGGAAGCCACGTCACGCCGGTGAGAGAGTGACTGCAGGCAGTCAGCCAAGTCGGTATCAATCACATTACAGATTCTTCGCTGTATTTTGTCAAGAACCCCGAGGAGAATCGCAGGGGCACCCGACCAGATGTGGTAGCAGTACTCAATACACGGGCGGATGGTAGATTTATATAAGTGCAGGATAGCTTCAGACGGAAAGAATTTCCGGGCCCTGCACAGAGAGCCGACTTTCATAGCATCGGATTTAGCAATAGATTCGATGTAGTCATTCCACTTGAGGTCCGCTGAGAGTGTCAGGCCAAGCAGGCGTAATGATTTACTCTCTGGGAGGCAAGCCTGTTCCATGCTAATAGGAGGGAGGTGCGGTTGTCTGTGGTGGTTAATTGACAGCAGCTTCGTTTTGGAAGAATTGAATTTTACGAGCCATTTCTTACCCCAGTCCACCACGGATTGGAGGTCCTTTTCAAGCTCGAGGTTCGCCTTGTCACCAACACCAGATTTTTGATCGAGGCGAGAGTAAACTGTGGTATCATCGGCGTACATGCCAACTTGTGATCTTATGGCATCGGGAAGAACATTGATGTAGATTCGTAAGAGCGTAGGACCTAGGATAGAGCCTTGGGGGAAACCCGCGTTTATATATATATATATATATATATATATATATATATATTGTGTGTATTTTGGCAGCATTTTTTCATTAATGCAGGTTTCATTGAATAATATAGACAAGTTTTGTCTATTAATTTTGTGTAGGATCCGTTCATACCGTCTGATATACTTGATGGTGATGTCGTTAAAAGACAACAATCACCGCAAAATCTGAAGCTGGACACCGTGCTAAAATTGTCAAAAAACTTAATTCACTATACAATGGCACGATCACTCTTCCCAAAAAATTCGATAAATTCATAAATCTTTCCAACCACCAACTAACTAAGCACCAAGAAGAATTACTCAACCTTGGAAACAGTTTAAACCTGGTTTGAATACAATCAATTTCGATATTTCCAACAACGTACTCAAATGTCTGTAATCAGACCAGGGACCACAACACCACTATTTTGTCACTGTCTTCGGCCATCCGCCACGGTAGGGATGGACTTATATTTTCAATTCAATTATCTTTATTGTTAATAGCTTAAATGTTCTATGTTTACTGTGTGTTATTATTTACTCTTTGATAATGGCTTATGTGAGCCGAAAGCTTAGACCCGATAAAAAATTCAACAAATAATATATATATATATATATATAACACACACACACACACACACACACACACACACACACACACACACACACATATATATATATATATATATATATATATATATATAACATATATATATAATTTAATACTATTTGTGACTGCAGTGTATTTTCCTTATTTCTTTTTTCTTTCTTTTCTTTTTTCTTTTCCCGTCTCTCCATAAGCTTTTGTCTTTTCAGTCGGTTAAGCCTGTGGATTTAAATGTCTATTCCTACTTTATGAGTATATAATCTTTACATTTTTATATAATTGTGCGATTGAGTATATACTTCCTGTTTGTGTCTCCTTTTTGCGTCTGTCTAATTCAACAATTTTTCGTGAATGTATACATTTTCTCATGAGATTTGTTTTTATGTATGTGTGAGCAAATATATATGTTATTTTGTCTGTATTATGTATGGTCACATGTATCTATTCTCAGTTTATTTCCGGTTCAATTAAAACAAGCTTCAATTCCTCTGTTAACATTTTTAAACATATTCTGAGTGAATTTATTTATTTTTCAACGGCGGTCTGAAGGAAACAATGTAAGTAAATTTGCACTGCCGAAATAAATCTCGATTTATATATATATATATATATATATGACAGGAAAAAACAACGCATATTTTATAAATCGAGATTATATATATAATAAAATATACTTTTAAGGTATGCTGCTATATTTATGGCTTAAAATTCTCAGTATCAGAGAAGAGTTAGAACATATTTTTAAAAAAAGTTATTTCACTGCGAGCAAGCCGGGACGGCCTGTAGTGCGCGGGGGGGGGGGTGGCGTCAGTGAAAGAAAAATCACGGTACACTGATTATTGAGAATAGGATAAAAGATGAATGGGAATCAAAAAGATAGAAGATGGCAATTGACGTTGCATTTATTTTTGGGAGATTATAGCTATCTTGGAAGTAAGTAAACGGAAGGGAGTTTCGCAGGCGGGGAGTGCGAGAAAAGAAACTGTTGGAGTAGAAGTGACGGTTAAATTTAACTATTTTAACAGGTGGGATCTAGATATCAATTTAGTAGCACGCTTAAATTCACGTGGTCGAGGCACCAGGGAAAACAGCGTGTCAGAGCAGTTGCCATGAATATATTTGTAGAAAAACAGAGGAA
Source organism: Ascarosepion bandense (assembly GCA_037127315.1). Classification (NCBI taxonomy): domain Eukaryota; kingdom Metazoa; phylum Mollusca; class Cephalopoda; order Sepiida; family Sepiidae; genus Ascarosepion; species Ascarosepion bandense. Next base: position 159,350 of record JBBBDQ010029918.1, read on the forward strand.
AGCCACGTCACGTCGGTGAGAAAGTGACTGAAGTCGAGATGCCAAGTCAGGATCGATTATATTGCAGATCCTTTTTTGCATTTTCTCAAGAACCTGGAGATGAATACCAGGATCACCCGACTAGATATGAACATTCAGTAGCGGCAATTTGTTTCATGATTAAACGCATTCATCATCTGGTCTATTACGTATGAACATGAATTATTCCAAGTAGTGAGTACGTATATATGTATGTGTATACTTTTGTGGGCTGTATGTGTACATATACTTCTATATGCATGTGTGTATGTACGCATATATGCTTGTGTGTGTACATATATATGTATATATAAGTATATACACTGCCGGCCTTAATTATTAGGCCGCCCCAATGATAAAAAAAATGATGTATTTCATACTATTTTTTGGTATTGATTACTAAGTGAATAATTGTAAATAGAATGGTTCTTTTGTTAATATTGCACAATAACATATGTATCAAATGAATTTATAAATATTTAATAATTACCTATATATTGCAGCTTCATCAATGAAAGAATGAAGAAAATTTGGGGTGATTCGGATGAGTTCATCTTTGCTTCTTTGCCTTGTAAAATTTTACAAAGTAATAATAACAAAAGAACCATTCTATTTTCATTTAGAATTATCCACTTGGCAATAAATACTAAAAATAGTATGAAATACATCATTTCTTTTAAAAAACTGGGGTGGCCTAATAATTATGGCCGGTAGCATATATGTGTGTTCCTAAGTATATATATATATATATATATATATATATATATATATATATTAATGCATGTTTCATTAAATAATATAGACAAATTTTTGTCGATTTATTTTTTGTAAATATTTTCCATATCGTCTGATAAGTTTAATAGCTTTATCGTTTAAAGAGGAAAGAAAATCACAATATTGATACATGTTTTTATTTAATCCTTTCTGAGCTTTCGGCTTACACCAGCCATTATCAAACATGAAAATAGTGTTGGTTGTATCGGGCAGTTCGCGGACGAACGATAGTAGTAGTCGTCTATTTTGTCTGTGTGGAGGATTGGCGAACACGTGCGTGCATGCTGGAAGCGAAAATCACACTACAGCTTATGGCGTCTCACATGACTACACGAGAGCGGGGGCGAGAAGTATTAAGTATGGAAAGCCATTGGGATAATCAATCGCTTCTGTTATCTATTATAGGCATTTGAGAATGTGTGTGGAGATTTCGTAGTTAATTTTGTTCAGGTTAGGTTTCAACTGTTTTATGTATATGGCTTTGAATATTTTTAGTTTTTGTTTATTGTTTTCGTGTTAAAGTATGGCCGTGTTTTCGATGACAAGCATCAATGAAAAAATACTGCCTAAATACACCCACAATATATATATATATATATATATATATATATATATATATATATATATATATATATAATTTAAACTTATTTATAAATAGAAATTTGTCTGTGTGTGTATCTGTGTGTCTGTGTGTCTGTGTGTGTGTCCGTTACCTATAGACTCCTAAACGGCTGAACCGATTGTCTTGAAAATTTACACAGTTGTACTATAAGCGTCTTCGAGTGTTCTTAGCTAGGTTTTGTGCCGAGGTACCCCCGATAAATATCGAAAATTGATAATCGAAAAAATCGGGTTATAGAAGGAGTGGTCTGATTTTAATCAAATTTCATACACTCATAGACAAAAACATAAGAAACAATATTCAGAAGTTTCAAGGTTGCAGTTTTTACAATAGTGCAGAAAATCGATAATACATATATATATATATATATATATATATATATATATATATGTATATATATATATATATATATATAAAAGGCAAGATGTTTGTGCGTGTGTCTGTTTATCTGCCTGTATGTCTGTATTTTTTTAGCCCTTTTATTTTAGTTTTTGCTTCGGGTTTGGCTCTAAGTAGGTATAATTGTAGTTCTTAGTCTCAGCCATGATACCGTTTACTCAGAGGACTTATTTAACCTTCAAAATTCAGTTTACAACGAAAAAAACTTATTTCATATCGATACCAGGAAATCAAAATTTGACTTACATCCATTCATTTTTTTTGTCTACGGTGTCGCTTTAACTAGAAACAACTATTGCTTTTTAGTCTTTCGTGCCAACGTCCAAAGAGTCTGAGCTCCAGGACTATGGATTAGTTTTAAAGCTTTCATTACAACCCGAGCAACTCCGGACCATACTGCTAATATATATATATATATATATGTGTGTGTGTGTGTGTGTGTGTGTGTGTGTGTGTGTGTGTGTGTGTGAACTGAATCCTTTCTTTTGCCAGTGAAAATTAAAGTATAACGTTTCTACCTTTGCAAAAACGGAAATTTCTGTTGATGTGTAACTGCCAGAACGGAAGCGATATATCTGGTTGGCTTCACATTTCCGAATAGATCGCAATTGTACGTTAATTAATTTGTAAGCACCGGCAACAACCATCACCCGTCCACCCTTAAGATAGAGGCAGTAAGAATAACAGTCGGCAACTACAAAAATGAAAATATACCTTCATTTTTCCCCCTTTCAGCCGGGAGCTAATTGACTCAGGAAGTTCTTATTTTCGCGCCGACACCTGCTCGAGTTTCTTTTTTTCATTTTTATAATTTTTTTTTTTATTTTTGCTAAGGAGGTAGTGTTGTTCAGGGAAAGTAGTGATATTCAATTTCTCTTTTAAAAATAATTAAAATTTTCTGGAACCTGTTTTACATAGATACGCGGCTTACGGCCTATCACGTCGAATACTCCGGTTCTCACTCGATAACTGAAGTTAAGCAACGTTGAACCTGGTCAGTACTTAGATGGGTGACCACTTGGAAATACCAGGTGCTGTAAGCGTTTAGTGACGGATGTGCGTTGTGGTGCAGTAGATATTGGCTTGGAAAGAGAAATCGGTGAGCCGAGTTCGAATTCCAGTTGAATACCCTGCATTCACTTAAGCACTGGTACCCTTGGGAAAGGTATTAATCCGTCCCTTCCCTCCAGTTATGGGTTAAATAACAAGGGTAGGACCTGGGGACCCTGCCCTTAAAAACAAATCCCCAATGAATCTTGATACTCGAAAAGAAAAAAAGTATTACTAGACACAAAACTTATATAAAAAACAACAATAAATTGTTGAAATAAAAAGGTATTACCAGCAATAAATAAATAAAATTGAGTTGGCAATAAATGACCCGCCGATGTTGATGTGCCATAAAAACCAGCCAACCAACATAGATACGCCTTTCAACAAAGTGGGAACTTATTAAATGTATCCTTCTAACCCCCATATTATTTAGTTAGTACCATTGGAATTACATATAAATTCGGAACACACACACACACACACGTTGGGTGTATCTGTTTCATTTTCTTTCAAACAAATTTCATTAATAATATCTGTACTAGTTTTTAATAAGATTTTCTAGTTGGCTGTTTGGTTCTGTATGTTAATGTTGAAGGTGTATTATTCCACTTTTATGTGCCATTTTCCTTCAGGGTGTTGACGATTATGCCCATCCACATCTTCCCGCTCCTTGTAGCTCTTAATAAATTTTGTCTTTTTATTTCTCCCAAACTCTGCTCTGCCATCCATTTGCTCAAGCCCATCATCTATGTCACGCACTGTTTTCGCCTGTCTGTTGTTTCCTCTATCCGCCCAATGGGTATCAAATTCTCCGAACCTTCCTTTCTCATTACGTGTCCCAGAAACTTCAACTGTTTCTTCGTGATGTTAACTATAAGTTTATTTTTTGTTTACATTTTCTCCATGTTAACATGTTCCATCCATGGAACTCTTAACAACCTTCTGTAAAACCACATTTCTGTTGTTTCGAATAACCTCTTCATCTTTGAGGAGATTGTCCAACATTCGCTGCAACAGTTCAGTATTCTTTTCTGTTGTGGCCTGTTAGGGCCAGAAAGAAAGACACAAAAAGAAGAAGGTAGGTTGAACCAGTTCATTGGAATAACAGAACATATCTACAAAATAAGAGTGTTATTAGTCAGCAGATAGAAGTGTCCATCCGAACTGTTAAATTACACTGCGTCTTGACTGCCTCCTTTAGTAAGTCTGGCAGGTTAGCATTTATGAAGGAGGAAGAGTTCATTCCAATGTTGATAGAGAACCATAACATTTCCTTTGTTTCCAACAAAATTTTCCTGTCTCTTAATACTCTACTTAGTTTTAGGAATGCGCATTTAGCTATCCCAATACGCCTTCCGATCTCAGTTTTGCACTTTCCTTCTGTAGAACCACATTTTTATTGCTTCGAGTCTGAACTTCATCTTTGAGGAGATTGTCCAGCATATATATCGACAAATAGGGATGTATGTGTGTGTAATGGAATCAAATATTCAGTTAATTTTTTTATTAATGATTCTCTTGCTAAGTGATAACTAAATTGAAGCGGCTACCGTAACCCACATTTGGTGTTCAATGGTTACGCTCAATTACTACAATTGTTGCCTAATACTTGTAGATGAACGATTTAGTGTGTATAGAGCATCCGCGTTGAAAGTGACTTGCATTGTATATCGACATTCAACCTGTTTGAATACGATAGCAACAGAAAATACTTGATACTGAAGCATTCAGAAAACCTTTTTGCAATAACAGTCATCTCTTGATGACTCTAATGGGAATGATATCATAATCTCACTTGAACGTCCAGACTCATCGATTGCAACAATATATTGTTCGTGGACGCGTACAATTACCGAAGCAGCTGTAAATTATCACCAGATAGACTAAACTATCGCCCAGTTCACACTCCACCCACGTCTATTGAACAGGTGAAGAGGCTCATCCCTTGTTTCCTGCTTAGGATGCGGTTTCCGGCTTTTTCTTTTCCAATCTTTTCACTCTTTTCTGTTTTATTTTTTTCAATTGGAGTAGATAGACTAAACTATAGTCCGGTTTGACACTCCACCCACGTCTATTGAACAGGTGTAGAGGCTCATCCCTTGTTCCCTGTTTAGGATGTGGTTTCCGGCTTTCTCTTTTCCAATCTTTTTACTCTTGCGTAGCCCCCTGAGCATCAGTGGTGCTACCGCCTTGCTTGGGGTGATATGATTAAAAAAAAAAGATCTCACGTAGGCTAAAAAAAAGAATCCGTTAATCCAGCCCAGTCTAAACAAGTAAATTTAAACCGGAAGCAAGTGACTTTCATTTATGCACAAATGTTGCTAAAATCTTTGGAGTATATTTATATTTTATATGTTAAATATACCACGTAAATTTCAACTGATTCGTTTTTGTTAGAAATATTTGCAGTAAATTTGTCTATGAGAACTTTTATAAACAAAACAAAACAATAAAAACAATCGACTTTTATCAATATCAACTATGAGCTCGGCCATAATATGTAGGCGGCATTCTGGAATAAAGAATATGTCTAACTTCTAATAAATTAGACACCGTTTATCAACTGAAATCTTTGAAATTGGCACGCAGATTTGCTCTCGAAACGAATAATTATTTGAATAATTTTTACACACACTAAACTTCGAAAAGAAATCCCTTGTTTGCATACAAGACAAATATAATAATTAAGTTAAGAGAAACACAGTGTTACTCATTTTAAAGAAATATATTAGAGAGGGACCGTTGTCTAAATGCAGAACCACACACACACACACACACACACACACACACACACACACACACACACACATATATATATATATATATATATATATATATATAATCATAATCATCCTGCGTTTTAAGCGTAACTCGGAGTTTCATGCATTATTATCAGGTGCATATTATGAACTGACCGTTTTTTGATTTGAATTATTATTTTAGGTATTAGCGTTCCTTAAGTTAAGGTCGTTATAAATTGTTAATAGGGTGTTCGAAAATTTTTCTTTATTAAATGTATTATACCGAGACCCCAAAATTGAAATAATATACTAAAATCGTGGGAGAAAAAGGAAAATTATTATTTCAGGGTCCGATTATGATTAATATTACGTTGAAAGAGATTTCACTTGTTTGTTTATATTGTAGACGAAGCATTCGAATAGGTATTTCTTAAAAAAAATAAAAATAATTAAAAAATAAAAATTAAACAAAAAAATTAGAAGAATTAAGAAAATAGAAAAAATAATTTTAAAATAGAAAACCGTAAAATGAAAAGAAATAAAAAAATCGCTCAGATATACGCACACATACATATGTATGTATGCATAAACACACACTCATCTGGACAGACGGTTTTCGATTGAAATCATTATTTTAGATATTAGCGTTGCTCAAGTTAATGTCGTTATAAATTATACACCGGACGTGCTTATACATTTATTAAAGTATAAATTAATTAAATTTATACCAAAACTTAAAAAAGAGGATAGAAAATCGTGGAAAAGAAAAGAAAAAATGCTATAAAAATATTACGTTGGAGGTTTGTTAAAAAAACATTTCTATCTAAAAAGAAATAATAATTATAAACTAAAAAAAAAAAATAAAAATAGAAAACAGTAAAACAAAATAATTGAAATGAAATGAACTAAATAAATACGGACAGATATACGCGCACAGGAATACGAAAACGCACATACATGTGTGCGAAAATACACATACGAATATATATATATTGAAAATCGACCGAAGACACCACTCATGGCAGAAACCTGGGTAGCGAAATAACGCGTTTAAAAATGGAATATATATATATATATATATATATATATATATATATATATATATATATATATATGAAAAACAGTAGCTACTCAGGCATGTACGCATCGCTCATTCAGTAAAATGAATTAGAGCACTCTGGCTATTGGGCGCGTATAATGATAATATAAACGCTAAAAAGTCTGCCTTCTTCTACCGAACGCTCGTGGCCCAGAGGTAGAATCGCCGACTGACGCCAATTCGGTTGGGTTTCAATCCTGGGTTAAAAAGCAATCGGAGTCTAACCGTACTGATGAGCTGTGATACAGCGAAACAGATCTGTCTGCGGATGACTATATATATATATATATATATATATATATATATGTATAGTTTTAATGGGTGCTATATTTATAGGATAAAGTACTCAATATCAAAGATAGAGGATATGTAAATATAAAAATGAACATTGAAGTCCACACTCAGAGTCGACTGATTGTTTCATGCTAGAAAACAGGCCACATGTGTTGTTTTTTTTCCTCGGCTATTTATATATGCGAGTCAGTGGTGCATTGTGGGTAATGCTTTTAACGGTTATTTTGGCAGGAGTGGTTTGTTTGTTTATTTATATATTTAAAGAAATTTATTTTATTTGTTTTTATATTTATTTTTACTTTTTTTTTCTGGTTTTCGATTTTTAATTTATTTATTTTTGTTTGTTTGTGTTTCTTATTTATTTATTCTTAATTTATTTTATCTATTCTAATGGTTGTTATGGCGGCAGTGGTTTGTTAATTTGTTTATTTGCTTGGGTTAAATTATTTGTTCTTTATTATTATTTATTTATTATTTTCAGTTTTCGATTTTTAAGTAACGTATTAAAAATTTGTTTTCACGTCTGCATTTTGAGATGAGTTCAGATCGTTTATTTAGTAGTATATTTTGGTCTGGGAAAGTAATAATAGCTATTTTTCCTCCAATCAAAGTCTGCAAGTTTTGGGTTGGTTGTTGTAGGTTGATGTTTTTTTCCGTATTTTCCATGATATTTTTGGTGCGATTTGTATTTTGTTTTTAACTTCCCAGATATACTTGGAAAGTATTGTGCTATTTGCGTATTTACTATTTGTAAGGATGTTTTGTGTGCTTAGTTATTTGTTTCCAGGGTTCTTCTATTACTAGTATGTATATTTTTTCCTCGTTATCTGGTGATTTTACCGTAGCTTAGTATATTACGTTGTTTTGTAAACAATTACCGCTTAAAGGACATTCATTTCTTATTCTGCAGCTACACGTGGATGTAATTTGTTAGGGTTGTTTGTTGTTCTCTGTTATGCTTTTTTGTTATTTGTGCCATGTTCTCGGTGCAACCGTAGCTGATTTTCACCGTGTTTTTGTTGAATATTTTGTGTAGAGTGCTTGATTCAGGGAAGTCTTTATGTAAGAGATTGAAGAATATTTTTCCCATGTTTGTTTTTACGTTTTTATTATACAGTGAGTTCAGCCATATGATATTTATCTTCCTGTTTATGTGAGAGTTTCCTCGCTTCTCTCTCTTACTCCCACACACACACTCTTTCTCACTCTTTCTTTCGCTATTATTTTGTCTCTCTGTCATTGTTGAAACAGCTCTTTTTATTAAATATTCAAATAACACGCTTTGTCCTAGAATTTATGCAGTCTAAATTAAGGCCGAGAGGAGGGCATTTCCTGAATTTTTAATATAACGCACAGTTAGATTAGGGATGTTCTGTGTGGATTTTCCTCCATAAACAAATAATCGTCCTAAATTGGCTATTTGAAACGCAAAGACGTTTGACTGGTCAACCGTAGTAATTTTCAGTAATGAAACGATTTGTGGTAGAATACGCGCAACCTTAATTAAGGGGCGTGAGGAAATTTTCATGAATATTTATTTAGAAAGTCCTGGCTCGGTATGGATAGCTCAGGTGGATTTGTCTTCAAAAATGAAATGTCGTCTGAGTCCATCTGTTTCAAACTGAAAGGCATCCATATATATATATATATATATATATATATATATATGTGTGTGTGTGTGTGTGTGTGTGTGTGTGTGTGTGTGCATAAAATTTTATGAAAATTTTGTTATACAAAGTGTGATGGGTAAATTTTCGCCATTTTATATTTTTAATTTAGCACATACGCGTTGTTTGTTTTTGATTTTGTCAACTGCACAGCATCGCAGCATAGTAGGGTCAGTTGGGCAATGTCTGTGACAAAAGAGCACCATGACGCAATTCAATCCGCCAGAAATTTGGAAACGGCATACTAAAAGTACTTGGCATTTCCACCGCTTTGGATGTCAATATCAATATGAGGACAGTGCAGAGGATTCGGAAAGAGTTAGATGAGTCTAATAGTGATTACGAAGGTACAGCAGCTGGGAAAACTCAATCTGATTGTTATAAGGAATTTGTGAGAATCTCGAGGAGGTAATCCTGCCCTGGACCAAGGGGTTGGTCGCTGGAAGCAACAGGACTTTGCACCATGCCACATAAGCAGAAGAAATGAGTCATAGCCGTCAGATAATTTCTGCAGCCAAATCACTTCTTACATCTGACCACCTATCTTTCCAGACTGCAAACATTTATGTTAGGGGTTGCAGGTTCGAATCCTGCCGAATTACACACATTTTCGTAACAAAATTTCTCGTAAATAATCAGGCCGGTAGAAATAAATATATGAATATACTGTTTAATAAAAAGAAGAATATCTACTAAAATACGAATATCGCTTAAAAATAATGTTCAAACAAATAAATTAAATATGTCGGTTGTTAAATTCAATCTTAAAGTTATCTTCGGAACTTTACGTAACATTGTCTGTTTACATTTGTTGACATCATGATACGCTTTCAGAGCAGAGATGGTTATTTGAGAAAGATCGAAATTGTGTGTATACGGCCTGATTTAACGTTGATTAGACTGTTGAATAATTCGTGGTCGAGCAGTCTAAGACACACCAGATCAATTGATGGTTTGCCCTATGTTGTCAGGAGTTGCATGTTCGAATTCTACCGAATGACACACATTTTCATAGGAACGCAAGCACACGGAAAGGAGTTCCACAGGCGAGAAAAGAAGCTGATGGAGTAGAATTGTTGGCTGCTTTGATTGATCTAACTGTAAATGGGTGGGGTCTTGTTGCCAGTTTGGTTGCACGAGTAAATTCTAGTGGCGGGGCATCAGTGACTTAAATTCGTCGGAGCAGAAGCCATTAATATATATTTATAGAATAGACAAAGGGAAGCCACATGCCGCCGGTGAGAAAGTTGGGACCTATCACGTGACAGATTCTCCTTTGGAGCCTGTCGAGAACACTGAGATGAACAGCAGACGCTTGACCATATATGACAGCAGTATTCCATGCACGGACGGATGGTTGATTTGTATATGTGCAAGATGGATTCAGGCGGAAAAACTTCCTTGCTTGACACAGTGACCCAACCTTTCTAGCAGTGGATTTAGCTATTGACTCAATGTAATGATTCTACTTGAGATCAGAAGATAGGGTAAGGCTGAGAAGGTGCAGTATATTGCTCTCAGGGAGACGCGCTAGGTCCATGCTTATGGGGTGCAGGAGAGGTTGCCGATGATGGTTGACAGATAGAAGTTTCGTTTTAGAAGCAGTGAAATGTGTGTATGTGCGTGTGTGTATTTATATATAAACATTTATGGATGTGTATGTATGCGCGCACATGCGCGTGTGTGTGTACATTTGAATTTAAATTTATACTTCTGACGATAAATCTACCCGAGAATCATTATTCCAGTCACTCCTTTCATCTTTGAATATTCAGGTCATATAGGAGCGTGAAACTGACTGTCACCATGAAGTGTTGATTCTTATGTTTATATGCTTACATCGTATATATCTATTTTCATTGTGTATATTTGAGCAGAAATTAATCTTTCAAATATGGTTTGTTAAAATCAATAGACGTCTTGTCTGTTATGATCTTATTTTCCAATGCGTGAATATCCCTTCGTAAATGGATTTGTTTTACGTTGATGAATCGGTCAAAATACTCACGCATAACTCCATTTGCGATAGGACATTCCTATATTGGAAAAAGAAGATCATTAAATATAATAGACACAAAATGTCTCTTCATTTAAACATTACATCTCTCTCTATGCATATGCATACGTCCAAACGTTTGCAAGTTATAGACATTTGAAGGACAAAACGATATGTAAATAAGTACAGTGACATGCAAATACTTACAAGGTGTCTTCAAGTAACAGTCTCACAATGACCCAAGGAAGCACAAAAGTAAAAGGGAATCCTAAGAAATATTAAAAATATAACAAAATATATTAAAATCAGAAAAAATATCAGATTAAATAAATTGCAAATAATGTTTGCTTATTTTTAATAAGCAAACATATTTTTTTAATTTTTAATTTTTAACATCACAGTTTTGCGGTTACATTTGTTACCATAACTCACACCCTTGAAGTTGACCTCGGAAAGAGGTTGAAAGTACTTGGGTACCTTAAGAAATGAATGAAAATAACATATGTCAAAGTTACAGCTCATTTTTTGATTGTAATAGGCGAAAGATTATGAACGGATTTTATTAAAAATAAGCAAACATATTGTTTGCAATTTATTTAATCTGACATGTTTAAAAAGAAATGCTTCCTAAATACTCAAAATTAAAATCAGAAAATATATCTTAAATAAACCTACAGAGCCATTACTAAATTACTTATATTTGCTTGGTCAAGCCTGGTGTGGCGATTAGTTCGAAGGTATTGCTGTTGAATCATTTTAGATTTGGATACAAAATATAATATGAAATAACTTGTTGGACTCTCCTGCAACAGTTTAGAATGAATAAAAAATTGTTACGCTTTATGATTGATTTTTTTATCATTAAACAATATTAAGAAAAGATAGATAGATAGATAGATAGATAGAGAGAGAGAGAGAGAGAGAGAGAGAGAGAGAGAGAGAGTAGCCCTTGAACAATAATAAGGAGAGAAAGGGAGAGGAAGAGAGTACAATAATAACAAAACAATATTATGAAGAAGGCGAGAACAATAATCATTAAACGCTATTAAGTGGGGAGAGAGAGGGATACAATTATCATTAAACACTATTAAGGGGAGAGAGGGTACAATAATCATTAAACATTATTAATGAGAGGGAGAAGGAGAGAGAAAGGGTACTATCACCATTAAACACTACTAAGGAGAGAGAGTACAATAATCATTAATCACTATTAATGAGAGAGAGAGAGAGAGAGAGAGAGAGGGTACAATAATCATTAAACACTTACGAAGGAGAGAGAGAGAGAGTACTATAATCATTAAACACTATTAAGGAGAGAGAGTACAATAAGCACTAAACACTACTAAGGACAGAGATGGAGAGAGAGAGAGAGAGAGAGAGAGAGAGAGAGAGAGAGAGAGGGATACAATAATCATTAAACACTACTGAGAGAGTACAATAATCATTAAACACTATTAAGGAGAGACAGAGAGAGTACAATAATTATTAAGCAATATTATGAAGAGGGGGAGAACAATAATCATTAAACCCTATTAAGGATAGATAGATAGATAGATAGATAGATAGATAGATAGATAGATAGATAGATAGAAAAAACAATAATTATGAAACACTTTTAAAGAGGGTGAGTACAATAATTATTTAACACTATTAAGAAGCGAGAACAATCAAAGAACATGAATTAAGAAGACAAACGATAACAATTTACATTTTTGAAAATCAAAGTTGGCTGGAAAACAAGAAACCTGAAGTGAGTTCTACAAGTGAGAAGTGCTAGAAAAAAACTGTTAGCAAACAATTTACTGTTACATCTGGCCATTTCAGCTTTTAAATGATGTGACCTTGTCACCAATCAAGTGGTGTGGTGTGCTTAAATTGATAAATTCTAGGTACCATGGCGGAATGTTAATCAGAACAATTACCATGAAAATATTTCTAGAAAAGGCACAGGGGAAACTACGTTATAATGTTGGAAGTGTGACTGAAGACGAGATTAAAGAGATTTTAAAGGTCAGGACTAAAAACATTGCAATTTCTTATTATTTTATCAAGAATCTCTAGGTACATAGCAGAACCACTGTAACACTGTAAGTGTTCCTTATGCACCCACGTTAAAATAGTACTGACGGACAATGGATTCGAACCCAGGAATAAATAGTTGGAGAATATCTCGGTGTGTGTACATTTTTTCTTTTTCTTGGGAAGAGCCAGGAATAAGGAAAAGAAAGGAATAGGCGATGTGGTTGGCAGAGATAGGTGAGGCACAAGGCGCTCACGAAATGGCATTGATTTATATGACAGCAATCGAACACAAACCAGATGAAAAATTCGCCTCACCAAGGGGACAGAACTCTTTCTCTTTCTTTCTTGTTTGTTTTTCTTTTCACTCCCTTTCTCCTCAGGGAGGAGATAAAAACCGATCGAGGTTGAATTATATGTACAAAATCAACAAACTTTGTCTCCAAGGCTTCAGGTCGGCAGACATCAGCGCGAAATCGTAACCTGTGATTAAAGCCAGATACACGAAATTGACATTAAACTTTTGGGGAAAACACCCCGATTGCTAGCCAACCCAGCGCCATATCGAAGCATTTTTAACAAAAAGGCAGAATGGATTCGAAAAACACAAGAGACACATTCGAGACACGTTAGAGAGATATTCGGCCCAGACCGTTAAGACGCAAAACTCTCTCCCCACGCTAAAAGGCACATCCACCGCTGCTAAGCAAAGGGAAAAGGAAGGGATACTACAAAGAGACAGTGACTGTCTTACCTCTAACGACGACTAGACATAGTAGCAGCAGTAATATGTGGACCTCGAGAAAAAGTTATATTGTATTTTTTATTCGTTTTTTTTCTCTCATTTGGTGTAGAAAGAGTTACGAATCTAATCATTAGTTCATATAGGCACGCTTTTGCTGCTGTCTCATCATTTTTTATTCTTGTCTGTTTTCAAATATTAATGAATTGTGCACCCACCCCGCCTCTTCATTTGCAGTTGTCGCCGAGTGCAACACAAGACGACTCTCCTCCGAATCCCCAGCTCGCCTTGAGATCAGGAAACACAGCGTGGCGGGGAGAGTGAGGGATTTCGATAGGTCATGAACACCTTCGATCACAGGCGACCGGCTGTAACCTCAGCTGCTGCTAACTTAAGGCCATTTACGCACGCAACACATATATACGCAAGCCTAAGACTTAGGGGCGCGGCTGTGGAGGTGACACCACCAGACGATATATGACTGCAATGTTCAATGCATCGAGCAATGGCAAGTTTATAGATACGTAAGTTATATTCTGGAGAGAAAAATTGCCTAGCACGATACAGTGGTCCAAAATTCTTAACAGCGGAACCGGCAATGGATTCAATATAATCTTTCCACTGGTTTTTCGTGTAAACATTTTTGTATACCTAAAATTTAATACATTTTTATTTTATGGTAAAGTTTGCATATATATATATATATATATATATATATATATATTATTCTAATAGATAAATGAATTTATAGTATGGAGTACATTTATTTTATAAAGTATCGTTGCAAAAAGTTTACCGATGGATAAAATAGACTAAAGGATCATGCTTTTATAAGTCTTTGAGTGAATAAAGCCTTTAGGTCTTAGTGGGGACCATCCTTCTTCGAAACAACGTGCAATGGCGCTACAGAATCACAAAAAACAGAACTGGTTAAGATAACAAAAAGATGACTTTCAACAAAAACAATAGCTAAAAGGTTAACTCGAAGATAAAATAACAGCATAATCAAGATGTTGACATTCCGCACAACTTCAAAAAAAGGTTAGGAAGGAAACCTCTGTCAATACTGTAAAGAGCGATAACAGTTACTGTACTTGAGAAACATTTTTTCTAAATTATCTTAAAGAGAAAGCTTTTATAAATTTCAGCCGCCAGTAGCATTGGCTCCTCGGCTAATGTTTAGCAAATGTCTCTTTATAAGAAGACAGTTTATATTATCATTACTATCAACCAACTACACTGACTCAAATAATGCCGTTGTAAATACGAACATAAGCATTGCGTTTAAAGTTAAAACGAAGAACGAAAATAAGCATAGCACGTAAAATGGTTTAATTAAATTAATGGATGGATCAGTCAGTCAGTCAAGTGCCTTACGTGATACACGCTTGGGCGAACATGTCTCGAAAGAGACATGACTGACTGGGCAAAAGATTATCCCGCAGTAGGTTGCCATTAATTTCTGCGGTAGACTGGTTGCCAGCCAAGGCTATAGGACCTAATCTGTTCTATTATTTAATCCATAACTGGAGGGAAGAGTTAGTAACTTTCCCAAGGGTATTTGTGCGTAAGTGAAAGCAATGAAATTCAACTGGAATTCGAACTCAGAACCTCGATCTCTCGTTCCGAGTCGATATCCACTGCACCACATCCATGGGTGGATAGCAGCTCGAATTAAGGAATCGGAGCACCTAGTTCGAATTCGAGTTAAACTTATTACATTCACTTTATTTTGGGAAAGGCATGAATCTATCTCTTCTCCCCCTAGGTAGGAGTAAATAGCAGAACAGACTGGGTTTTATAACCTCAGTTGGCAACCAATCTACTGCAGTAAGAATTGACAACCCACTGCGGAAAATATTCACACTACATGCGATTGGGGACCGCGTGTGGAGCCAAAAAATCCCTTGAAACTTCTAGGGAAGAAACCGGCTTAATCCGCCCAGGATGAATGTCACCACAAGCTCAAGTAATTGTTAATAAAGATTTTGAATTTCACTTTTTTTGCAATCAAGCTTAACAGTTCACGATTGGCAATGAGATTTTAGAAACTTTCGCACACATGTAAATATATATTTTGTAAATTTTACCAAATAAGACTAGATTCCCTTTTGCCGGATCTAAAACAAAAGGCTCACCAAATTGAAACTGCTCAACTCACCCCAACCTCCGATTATATAAGGTCGTACGCCACTTTTCTTAGAAAACAATGCAACTGTGATGAGGTTGTGAAGGTAGAGGCCCTCAATAAAGATCCAGATGTAATTGGCGGCCAGTATGTAGTGAAACAGGGAGAAAAGAAGCTTGCATTGCCAGTGCTAGACAAATAGAAAAGAAAGAAAGTCGTTCAAGAAAAAAGCAGAACAATTCATTATTATGAAATTCTTTATCTATTCAAACAATAAAAGTATGAAATAATAGATTTTATAAATATTAATTACAGTCTGTCAGTTATTTTAAAATCAATAACTTAAATAAAACGAATTTATGTTGTCCGTA
Source organism: Ascarosepion bandense (assembly GCA_037127315.1). Lineage (NCBI taxonomy): Eukaryota > Metazoa > Mollusca > Cephalopoda > Sepiida > Sepiidae > Ascarosepion > Ascarosepion bandense. The sequence goes on from JBBBDQ010029918.1 coordinate 175,273, forward strand.
AGTTAGGAGTATGCGCTGTAGTGCAGTGGATAACGAGAATCGTTTTCGAATTTCAGTTAAATTCATTGCATTCACTTACATGCAAATACCCTTGGAAACGGTATTAATCCGTCTCTTCCCTCCAGCTATGGGTTAAATGGCAGAACAGGTTGGGTTGGCAACCAGTCTACCGCAGAAAATAATGGCAACCTACTACGAGAAATTCTTCTGTCTAGTCAGTCATGTCCCTTTCGAGACAAGATCGCCCAAGCGTGTATCCCGTATGACACTTAACTGAAGAGCTGAGTTCCATAATCAAATACAATACCAATATTAACATACTTGGTTGATGCAAAACTTCTCAGCGCCATCTTTTGGATAATGTTAAAGAAATCATAAAAGTGTGTGTTTTTTAAAATTTTTTTGTTCTTCTTCTTAGTTTGTGAATGTCCTTAGTTCGAAGTGGGCCTTCTCCAGATCCCTGGAGTGAAATGAGCCATTATCCTACCACAGTGACCCAATGCATGTCGGCAGGAGAGATAGTCTAATCTGTTCTGCTATTTAACCCATAGTTGTGAAGTTAGGAGAAGAAGTAGATTCATGCATTTCCCCAGGGCATTAGTGCGAAAGTGAATGCAACAGCCTAGGTGGCAATTTCAATACGACTCGCCGATTTTACTTTCAGACCTGATAAATTCACCAGCCGCATATCTATGTTTGCAGTTAGAACATTTAAAAAGAGAGAGAAAAAAACTACTTTGAGAGATTATAAAGGCTCGATATTTCATCAAGATAATACGCAACAAACATCACACCTGAAAAAGACTGAAAACCTCAACTGGAGGCAAAATAAGGATATATTTTGCCGGTGTTACTTTATTTGATTGACACCGATTCCGGGGTTTACAGAATCATCTTAATAGACTGGTTCTTAAAACACTTGAAATGGCTGAAGCTATTCTTTCTCTATATTTCCAATCCAAACCTGTTTTACAGAAAAAAGAAAGAAAGAAAAAAACAACAACAAAAAAACAAAGACAAAAAAACAAAAAACAAAAAAAAAACAAAACAAAACAAACAAACAAAATAAAACAAAATACATGCGATATGTAACTTTCAAAATCGTGAATGTTGTTGATAATGACGGAATCTAGATTAATGGATATTTTAAATAAATCAATTAAAAACATGATTCATACTCCAGAGTGATTTCAAGTCGTTAGCTGGAGAAAAAGATGGCTTATTAATTTTAACGCTCAACGCATCCAAAACTAAACTTTTTACTCCCTTAATCATCTGAGTGACCCCTCTCTGCCTTTCATCAGCATGGCTGATGCTAACCTCCGAGAAAACGACTCGTTGCTCCTTCTCGGGCTAATGTTTTCAGTTGACATGAAGTGGAAAGATTATATTAAATTCATTGGTAGGTTAGCTGCTAAGTCAGTTCACTGCATCGTGTGAGAAAATCTAAAATATCTATAAGTTTACCGTTCATCTATGTTTAGAATATTCCTACCGCATATGGTCCGGTGCCCATGCTTGAGACCTTTGATAAAATCCAAAGAAGAATCAGTTGGTTCTGGGCATGACTGTAAAATGCATCCGGCAGCAAAGCCTCTGATTGGAAGGTTGTGATGAACATGGAACCACATCGTAATTGATGTTGTTCTCAGTTCCACCCTGTGGTAGCACCTATTAGGGTCCCAGCTAAGGGCAAATAGTTAATCCCCCAAAACTGGTGTTAAAACACTATGAAAGTATGAAAATAGACCTTTATCGAAATATGTTCATAAAAATAGACTTTTATAGAAAAATATACATTTTCAAAGGAAAAATATTATCAACAATACATTTTTGAAGGAAAAAAAAACAGGAAAAATTATTGCCAAAATGAATTTTTGTAGGAAAAAAAATGATTACCAGTAATACATTTTTGAATACAAAACTAGAAGACATCTTCAGTTTTCTAAAATAAAAATAAAAAATTAATTAAAATCTGACTAAATCAACCTTCTCACTATAACCGAACATTAAAAACCTACTTTTTTGGCATTAAATAACACACAGATGTTGATATGCCGTTAAACAAATCTCAAACTCAAAGCTCAAACTCAAAATTTAAACTCAAAACTCAAACTCAAAGAAGAATCAGCAATATGGCGGCTCAGCTTCAGTCACTTTCTTACCGCCGTAAGGTTGCCTTTTATGGTAATTGTTCGGATAAGTTCTTCGCTATCGTACTTAAAAGTTTGAATTTAAGCACTGTGCTAATCTGGCGTCGAGGGCTCATCAGTTTTACAATGAAGCTGGCCAGATGTAACCGTAAATTTTATGTTAACAGTTTCTTTTCTCACGCTTTTCGCTTGTGGAACTCATTTCCGGCTTCATGTTTTTCAGTCAACTTTAATCTAAAAAAATTTAAATGCAATGTCAATCGCTATTTCTCCTGATTGCTCTTTCATCTTCTCGCTCATTATTAATGTGTTGTGTTGCTTCGTTTTGGTATAATTAGAAAATAGCACAAACTTGAATTAATGATGTTTATTTTTGGTATAAAACTTTAGGTTTTTACATCAAGTTACAACCTTTAAAATTTTGTGTGGATACAGGAGCAGACTAGCTAAATTCTCTTCACTGTGGGATGCTAGTAGTAAACGAGCCTATCCCCTCTGGACTCTAGTGGTCAACTGACTGCGTCTTCCGCTTTTCAAATTTCCTACACAAAACTACTGTCCTTAGCTCCTACTTCTTACTCCTACTCTTACTCCTACGTCTACCAAAAGAAACGGTTCCTTATTTTGCCGCCCAATTTTGAATTCTTGGCGTCAGTGTGTCTATCTTTTTCTATTTGTAGAACACTCGCTATTTTATAAACCATAACAAATGTTTCTGTTCCTAATTCTTTCATACCCTGTAACCCCTTGTGTCTTAGTGACTTTACTGCCTTGATGGTGTGACACTGATTAAAAAAAACTCAAGTAAGGTAATAATGCCACTAAGATTCAAAAGAGCTACTGGGAGAAAAAGAGATTGAACATATATTAGAAGGAACTGGAAACTCAATCATAAACAAGAAACGAATGATAAACTTCTACTCTTCGTCAAAAGACCAAGGAAAAGTGTGAACCGGATGATAGCCGAACCGATCTACTCTAAGAAAATTTTATACTTTTCTAACCCTAAATTAAGAAAAAAGAAAATCTATACCAGTATAACTTTACATTTATAACCTTGCAAATTTAATCATTTTTTGATGAATTCGTATTCTCAACACCAAGAGGAAATGTACAAGATGTGAAATACGAATTGGAAATCTCACCCTCAAGAGGAAAATCCAAGATGCCAATTACGAATTGGAAATCTCACCCTCAAGAGGAAAATACCAAGATGCCAATTACGAAATAGAGATCTCACCCTCAAGAGGAAAATCCAAGATGCCAATTACGAAATAGAGATCTCACCCTCAAGAGGAAAATCCAAGATGCCAATTACGAATTGGAAATCTCACCCTCAAGAGGAAAATACCAAGATGCCAATTACGAAATAGAGATCTCACCCTCAAGAGGAAAATCCAAGATGCCAATTACGAAATAGAGATCTCACCCTCAAGAGGAAAATCCAAGATGCCAATTACGAAATAGAGATCTCACCCCCAAGAGGAAAATACCAAGATGCGAATTACAAATTAGAAATTTAAATATCAAGAGGAAAAGCTGAAGATGCGAATTACGAAATGGAGATATCAACATCAAGATGAAAACACCAAAATGCGAATTACGAATTGGTAATTTCAATATCAAGCAAGTACAGGAGATTAAATATATGAATTCTTTTAACAGAAGATGGAAAATGCCAATCAGAAATCCGAACACAAATCAGACGTGTAAAAGCGGCATTCCAAAAGCTAAACAAAACAGAAAGAAAAAGAGAGCAACATATCCTACTGCTACTAAAGAGCAGACTGGGATTCGTTCCGAGACTTCCTCTGTGACGTCCCTTGGAACAACGTTTTTAGTTTTCCCGTCGAAGAGAGTCGGATTGCTATGTTACATCCATCTTTGTATAAGGCCGCGAATGCTGGACAATCTCTCCATGGATACGGAGAAAACTGTGGGCAACAGAACTGTGGTTTACATAAGGATACTGAGAATTCCATTGAGATCAGGAAGAAACGAGGAAGTCTTAAAAATGACAAAGCACACACACACACACACACACACACACACACACACACACACTTATGCTCAGAATCAAGAAGAGAAACCTGAAATTCCTTAAACACATAATGAGAAAGAAAGTCTTGAAATATTTAACCCCCACCCCCCAAAAAACATATTAAAGGTCAGGTAGATAGGGAAAGGTAGCGTGCCACCCACCTAACAACCTTGTGCGAATGGATGGTGAAACAGAGTGTGGAAGCCTTAGCAAACGAAGTAAAAATGCTAGAGACAACAATGGAGAGGAAGTTGTGGAGAGCAATGATCGCCCATATCCTGACGGGTCACCATACATAGAAGTTTCAATAGAGTGAATAAGCAACAAGGAATTTTTAAAAGAAAATGTTAACAAAAAGAACACTTATACTTTTCATCTCCAGAGACAATACTGGGTCATTATGTATGGCCAGAAAGTCTTTCTCATCAGAATTCATTTTGCACATTTATAAATCTACCATTCGTTCATGCTGGAATACTGTTTCCCTATCTGGTCAGATGCTCTTGCTATTCATCTCGAGGTTCTCGAAAAAATCCAAAGAAGAATCTGCAATGTAATCGGTCCTGACTTGGCATTTCGGCTTTGGTTACGTTTTCACCGACGTGACGTGGCTTCCCTCTGTCTTTTCTACAAATATCTTTATGGCAACTGCTCTGATTGGATTTTTCCCCTGGTGCCCCATCCATGTGTATTTAAGCCTTTTACTATACTGGCATCTAGGTCCCACACTTTTACACTTGCAATAGTTAAATGTAACCGCCACTTCAACTCTAACAGCTTCTTTCCTCGCACTTGCCGCCCGCAGAAATTCCTTTTGCTTATTTGCTTCCCTGATAACTAAAATCTTCAAAAGTTTTTGGTCCTGGGCATGACAGTAAACTGCAACCGGCAGCAATGCCTCTGATCAGGAGGTTGTGAGAAGCATGGAACAACCTCTTAATTGATGTGGTTCCCAGGTCCACTCTGACCCGGAGTGGCAGCACCTGTTAGGGTCCCAGCTATGGGCAAATAGTTAACCCCAAACTGGGATCAAAACACTATGAAAGCATAAAAATACACTTTTATAGAAATATATACATTTTTGAAGAAAAAATTATTACCATAAAAGATCTTTGAAGGAAAAAAATTATTCCCAGCAAAACATTTTTGAATACAAAACTCGAAGACATTTTTAGTTTTCTAAAATAAAAAAGAATAAAAACAAATTTTCATTAAAATCTGAGTAAATCAACATTCGCATTATAACCGAACATTAAAAAATACCTCATCTTTTTGGCATTAAATAACCCGCAGAGGTTGATATGCCGTTAAACATAACTCAAACTCAAAACTCAAACTCAAAAGTTTTGTTATAGTGGAACATCCTGCCATCCCCGAGAATAGAATGCTCTACTTTACAAAAGACGGTAACGAGCGGTACAAATAAGGAAAAAAGGTCTTAGGCATTCGCCTGACTGCTCTATGACACTGTCAGCACTCTGCCTTCGGGTAGAGGGCGCTCTCTGCTTCCGAGCAGAGAGCACAAACCCAGTCATGGTTCCGCCGAAGGGTAGAACCACGACTGGGGAAAAACAGACAGACATTTTTTGGCCCAGCTATATGACCGGGAATACCCACTATAAAATGACCATGTGTCACATCTGGCCTTGCGTGGGAAGGCTAGTAAATACAAAAAAGGTCTTAGGCGAAGGCATTCACTATTTCGATAGTCGATTCCGCTCCAACCCGTGGTTTGCCTATATGTGTATTATTGTTAATTGTATCTTAGTACAATAAATCTGTATTTCTTATTCCTGGTGTGGAGTTCCATTCTTCAAATGATCTTTTTATACTGTATTCCTTTTCGGGATATATCAAATTTTAATGCTACATCAACTGACATCTATTTTCTTGAATCCCACTCATCCTTTACACTTTCTTCAATAGAACCTGTACCCAACCTTTTCTTTCACTGTAATCCCGTTCGAACTAATGGCAGCCCTGCTTTGCTTGGAGTGAAATGATAAAATAAATCCCCCAAAAACGAAGCAATCTTCCACAAATGTTTCCTTAATACCTGGAAAGATGTGAAATGTAAGTACTGTGACGCTGTCCAATGCTTTCATTCAAGTGAATCCTTTTGAATCTCTTCCTGTATTTTGCAAATGTCTTACGACAGTTGTGTGATCAATATCAAGATTATGAGTTATTTGCAACTAGCAGTATAGCCCGGCGTTGCTCGGGTGTAATGAAAGCTTTAATAACTTATCCATGGTCTTGGAACTCAGACTCAGCCTAAAGAATATTTGTGTGAAGTTTACTGAGAATTGCATAAAAATTGAGGATTTGTATAAAGGACATACAGACAGATAAACAGACACACACAAACATCTTGCCTTTTATATATATATATATATATATATATATATATATATATATATATTATCGATATATCTGCACTATTATAAGAACTACAACCTTGAAACTTCTGAATATCGTTTCAAATTCGTGTATCAAATTTGATTAAAATCGGACCACTCCTTCTATAACCCGATTTTTTCGATTATCGATTTTCGATATTTATCGGGAGTACCTCGACACAAAACCTACCTAAGAACACTCGCAGACGCTTATAGTACAAGTGTGTAAATTTTCAAGAAAATCGGTTCAGCCGTTTCGGAGTCTATAGGTAACGGATACACACACACACAGACACAGACACACACACAGACAGACAAAGTTTCATTTATAAATAAGTTTAGATTAGATTTTAACCGCGTGGATATTTGAATCCTTTCAAATCCAGAATCTGCTCAGTCCCTTTCATCCAGAAGGACTAGCAGGTCATTACCCTTAAATCCTTCTGGTCTTTCGCTATGCGTACTGTTCCCCAATCCGATTTACCATTCTTGTAAGAGGTAAAATATTCCCGACATAGTGCTTCCATCCAAATCAACGCCATAGGCTTCATCTACCATCTTCTTCGCTTTTGCTGTTCTCTATTCCACCCTGAAAAGGATTCAGTTGATTTTGTTTATCAACCTCTATAGGTTATTTAATGCCGAAATCTAATTATTTTGAACGTATGTTTATGGCTGCAAATATATACATTTAATAGACATTGTTGGTAGTTTTCCTATAAGTATGTATTGTTGCTATTTTTTATACTTTTATATTTTGTTTTTGTTTGGGGGTTCATTATTTACCCCCCCCCCCAAATATATATATATATATATATATATATATATATATATATATATATATATATATGTGTGTGTGTGTGTGTGTGTGTGTGTGTGTGTGTGTGTGTGTGTGTGTGTGTGTGTGTGTGTGTGTGTAAAAGAAGAAGAAGAAGAAGAAGAAGAAGAAGAAGAAGAAGAAGAAGAAGACTTTCATAACTGAGTCAATGTTTAGCAATGAAAATGGTTCCAACTGCAATATTGCACTGCGGGCAATTACCACAGATCCTCGAAATTTTGGCACCGTGTTATCTTCCCAGACGACTCCCCATTTTTTCATATTTTGGCCAGAAATGGATACAGACTAGAAGATAACCTAGAAAAGAATTTTGTCTGTACCGCGTAAAACTTACTATCAAACATGATCGATTTTAGCCTATTGTGTAAAAAGGAATCCGTGTGTGTGTGTGTGTGTGTGTGTGTGTGTGTATTTGTGTGTATAGAATAATTAATCAATTTTTTATTGGCATAGAGGAGATATTATTTCGGAAAAAAACCATATGCATCCTGCACAGAAGACTTATCCTTGTAATCTTGACTATTTAAACAGAAACGATGCACTTGTTCCAGAAATATGTTCCAGGAATCCGAACGGATTTTCAAAACCCGCAAATTGTACCTAACATTACATATGCTCTGTTTTTTTTTTTTGTATCTGGTTACAACATTTCAATATGAATGCTTTTTTATTCTACTGTCACCCCTATTCTAACTTTACGAATAGTCGTGTAAAAGAAAGTGTGAAACTAATTTCTTCTTAAGACAATATTTAATCAACATAAAACGTAAACTTATCAGCAATGACTGACTTATTGTGAGAACTTAATGCAATTTGCGCACATATCGTCATCACATTACAAACAGCCGAACACGCAAATATTAATAAAAACAAATATTAATAGATAAAAACAAAATGCGGTCCTAAAATTCTAGAAGCCTTTATTATGTCAAATATTAAATCTAAATTAAATAAAATATATTTAAATTAAGGAGACAATGTCTTAAATGGTGTAGAAAATATTTTACATGTATACAAGGTAATAATACTGCGTATAAATATTTAAACCCCTTCTAAGTAACCGTTCTACACATGGCTTCATTTGTGCTGGGCAGAAGATTATCCCGCAGGATAATCCATTGCTTTCTACGGCAGACTGGTTGCCAGCCAAATCTATAGAACTTAATCTGTTCTATTATTTAACCCATAACTGGAGAAAAGAGACGGATTAATACCTTTCCAAATGGTACTTGTGCGTAAGTGAATGCGAGAAATTCAACTGGAATTCGAACTCGGCTTCCCGATTTGTCGTTCGGAGTCGATATCCACTGCACTACAACGCACATGCTCAAACTAGTAAGTACTGTTCTTAAATTCATAAGGTCTAGGTACCATCGGTCAAAGTTCATCAGAACATTTAACATGAAAGTATTTATAGAAAAAACACAGAGAAGCTACATTACGGAGGTGGAAAAGTGACTGAAGCTGGAATGCCAGGTCAGGACATTGCAGATTCTTCTTTGAATTTTATCAAGAATACTTAAACATTTAGCAGGGACACCATCATTAATTAAAAGTTTTTAAAAAACCCTATTAATTATTTATATAATTAATAAATTACACGGCACATAAAAGAACAGGAATACCGATAAAAATGGTTAGTATTTATAGGTATACCTTACATTACGTCGGTAATTTGTTCCAGGAGAGGCGACTTAACAATTTGTATTCTGAGCATTGAATATTGCATTCTTCGTTCCGGTATCTTTTTCCTGTCCTATCACCGGGACGATTCTGATTCGCGCTCTGTTCATTAAAATCCGGATGATGAGTTTTGTTATATGGCTCATTAAGCTGATTGTTTGGTAGAGTTCACGTTCCTTTGCTCCTGGCTTCTTAGATAGTGCTATGAAAATTGATCTGCTTAGGTCCTCTGGAATATTGCCGCTGTTGTAGATTTCGTTTATGATTTCTGTTAGTCTGTCGACGCCAAAGCCTTCTAGGGACATCGACATCTCTATTACAATCCCGCCTGGTCCTGCTGTTTTTTTTTTTTTTCAATTTGGCCATTGCTGATCACTTTCGGATTTATAATGTTTTTGGTCCATCCGTAATTCTGTGCTTTGCTGATTGCGCTCTCTTGTAGAGGAAGAGATCTTTGATATACGCTTCGCTTCTCTAAAGTATTTTTTCTTTGTCTAATATTAGTATGCCGTCCTTTGATTTTATACATCCTGTTGCTGAGCATGTCCTTTGCTGTTAGAAAATTATTTTGAGATAGTAGAAAATAAACTAATTTATGTTAATTGGAGTAGATAGACTAAACTATCGCCCGGTTCACACTCCACCCACATCTTTTGAACAGGTGAAGAGGCTCATCCCTTGTTTCCTGTTTAGGATGCGGTTTCCAGTTTTCTCTTTTCCAATCTTCTCACTTTTTTTTTTCAATTGGAGTAGATAGACTAAACTATCGCCCGGTTCACACTCCACCCCCATCTATTGAACATGTGAAGAGGCTCATCCCTTGTTTCCTGTTTAGGATGCGGTTTCCGGCTTTCTCTTTTCCAATCTTCTCACTTTTTTTTTCAATTGGAGTAGATAGACTAAACTATCGCTCGGTTCACACTCCACCCATGTCTATTGAACAAGTGAAGAGGCTCATTCCTTGTTCCCTGTTTAGGATGTGGTCTCCGGCTTTCTCTTTTTCAATCATTTCACTCTTTTCTGTTTTATTTTTTTCAATTGGAGTAGATAGACTAAACTATAGTCCGGTTTGACACTCCACCCACGTCTATTGAACAGGTGTAGAGGCTCATCCCTTGTTTCCTTGTTCAGGATGTGGTTTCCGGCTTTCTCATTTCCAATCTTTTCACTCTTACGTAGCCCCCTGCACATCAGTGGCGTTACCGCCTTGCTCGGGGTGATATGATAAAAAAAAAGTACGACTTCAATATTTGTGGCGGACAGACTCAAAGTCGAATAAAATGACTTAAACTTGAGTTTTTATTTTTTCATTTTCTTTTTTGACAATCTACGTAATCCGAGGTATATCCGTATTTCTGTCACTGTACACTTCTGGTAACGCAAGCTACAATCTTTATTTTGCATCATCTTTCTAATTTTATGTCAGGACAGGATAAACGTTAACATGTGAGTCGCTTAAGTAGTTGTTAATCTACCCATTTTGTTTTCTCGCGTTATCTTTTAAGCATCTCAAGCCAACAAAGCATTGAAGAATGAAGAAAAAGGTGATTGGCTCCATGACAAACAAACACTAGAAAACTAAAACGAACACCTTTTATTATCAGCAAGAATTTTACTCTTTTGTCGCAATCAGGAAGTTGAATATCAGGGCGTACTTTACTGACAATAAAAGAAAATCCCGAAATCAATGCAATGCAAAGAAACGTGGATTATAATTCCTGGCATTTCTTTATATTTCATAATGAAGTAAAAGTAACGGACACGATCTTTTTTGTTTTGTTCTTATGTAGGTTTCAGCGATGCTTATTCTCATAAGAAGACGATATAATTGATGTTATCAGAAAACGTCTGTTTGAAAGAGAGACGTTGCAATATCTCTAACGGGGAAAAAAAATCTCTCGTTTTTTGTTTCTTTATAAGATGCCTGTGCAACCTTTTGAGAGGAAAAGTCGACCGCAGAAATGGAGGGAAGCCAAGTAGAATGCTATCGCGAGATCCTGTCAGATAAATAAAATAAAGTGCTTTGCGCCATTAAGTTAAGCGTTGTCTTGAGACGAAATTGGTGTAAAAAGAAAAGATGAAGGTGAAAATACGGGCCGTCGTGAGATAAAGTTAGAAGAAAAAACTTAAAAGGAGATGGAAAGAGAGAGAAACAGACGGAAAATAAAACGAGTGCGTGGATGTGTCAGTCTCTCGTTTATACTTCCGCCTTTAGACACACAGGTATATAGAAAAAGGAAGTGAAGAGAGAGAGAGAGAGAGAGAGAGCGAGAGAGAGAGAGGAGCAGTGAAAGGGGGAGAAGAGAGAAAGGGGAGCAGAGAGAGAGAGGGAGGAGCAGAGAGAGAGAGAAGGGAACAGAGAGAGAAGGGAGCAGAGAGAGAAGGGAGCAGAGAGAGAGGGGAGCAGAGAGAGCGGGGAGCAGAGAGAGAGAGGGGAGTAGAGAGAGAAGGAGAGCAGAGAGAGAGGGCAGAGAGAGAGGGGGAGCAGAGAGAGAAGGGGGAGCAGAGAGAGAGAGAGAAAGAGAGAGAGCATGAATGAATTCGCAGAGATACAGAGCAGTGAAGATGTACTATTTGAAACTGTGTATATCTAAATTTTCACTAGCTAATGTACGTTGTGGTGCAGTGGATATCGACTCGGAACGACAAAGTCGAGTTCGAATTCCAGTTGAATTCCTTGCATTCACTTTCGCGCAAATACCATTGGGAAAGGTATTAATCTTTCTCTTCCCTCCAGTTATGGGTTAAATAACAGGACAAATTGGGTTCTATAGATTTGGCTAGCAACCAGTCTACTGCAGAAAGCAATGGCAACCTACTGTGGGATAATCTTCTGCCCAGTCCCTTATGTCTCTTTCAAGACATGATCGCCCAAGCGTGTATCACGTATGGCACTTGACTGAATGAGCGCAAATTATTGCACACTCAAATACATACATACTGACACACACATATACATAAAGACACATACATAAATATACACACACATACATACGCACACACATAACCCTCATCTACTGAACAAAAAAGTGACAAATTTCTCTGTAGGTTTCTCTCTTTCTTTCTCACACCCTTATTTTATCCGGTTTTTTCTTTTCCTTGCAAATATTACTGTTAATAATTATGAATTATGCCCCTTTGAATTTATCCTCCTGCATTTTAACATTTTTTTAAATTTAAAATTTTAATTAAAAAAATTTTTTTTATCTCAACGTAATTTTTGTTTATTTACTTTTGATAAGTTAATAAATAATACCCTAATATTATAAGATTTAACTCCATGAACATTGAGTGAACTTAAATTCAAATCTTTTAAACGGTCAGATTGTAATATGCACCTGATGATTGCGTAACACATGAAACTTCAAGTTGTACCACTATTGTAGGATATGTATATTTATTGACATATATAATAGCTCTGTTTATACTACATTTAAGCACTGTTTTATTAACAACTGAATATTATTTTTATACGTGTGTGTATTCCCATATGTATATTTATTAATTCATGTAACTGATACACACGCATCACATAAAGCTCGCATTCATTCAGATGATCTTAAATTCTATATTAAAGCAACTCCAAATGAGTGGAAATATCATTTCGATAATCATATGTTGTCTTTAAACAAAGGTAAACACAGCAAAACACTGCTTTATCCATAGATTATTGGAAATTAAAAAACAACCACAAGAATCCAATTATTACCTGGAAAATCGTAGCTAAAACCAAATCTTATATTGGAAAGGGAGATAGATGTAATTTATGTCTTTTAGAAAAAAATATTTTAAATCATATAAATAACCCTAATCTACTTAACAAAAAAGTGACTTAATGACCACATGCTGCCATAGAAAAAATACTGACTTAAATTCTTGTATTCGAATTGATACAAATTTCTGTATAGGTTTGCTTCTTTCTTTCTCACTCCCTGACTTTCGCTCTTTGTTTGTTTATTTCTTTCTTTCTTTTCTCCGCAAATATTACTATTAATAATTATGAATTAACTACTTTTGATTTAATACCTCTGCACTTTAAAAAATTTCATTTTTTAATTTAAAATTTTAATTTTATTTTTTTTAACTCCATATAATTTTTGTTTATTTAAATTTTACTCTTGATAAATTAAAAAATAGTACCCCAACTTTATAAGATTTAATTCCCATGAACATCGAGTGATCTTTAATTCAAATCTCTTAAATGATCAGTTCGTAATATACACCTGATGACTGCCTAATGCACAAAACGCCGAGTCGTGCCATCGACATAGGATAATACCTTAATTAATATATGTATAATAACTTTGTTTATACTATACTGGGCACTATTTTATTAACACCTGAATAACATTTTTATCGGTTCACTTATATATATGCAGGGTGCGATGGATGAATTATCGTCTAAGTTATGCAAAACTGAAATTAACACTGACATTGCACTTTAATAGACATATTTACCACAATTACACAAAAATATCTTGAAATACTAAAGAGTAAATTTATCCAATAAAATCCCCATTGCTTTCAACCATGGCCTCCGGACAATTTCGGAATTTCCTTCAAATCTTCTGGAGAGTCTCCTTGTTTTAAGTTGGTGGATGCTGCCATAATCCTTGCCTTCAGTTCATCTTTGGTGTTACAAAGAGTTTTATCAGTCTCTCGCTCAACTGCGCTCCACACACAATAATCAAGGAAGTTGCGGTCTTTGGGGCTTAGGTAACCAGGTGTAAATGGTGATGTGGTCGCAGAAATTGCCTGACTGAATAGGTTCTCCTGCTTCTGTGGCATGGTGCAGAGTCTTTTTGTCAGACATAGTGATTCAATAGCCTCTTGATACAGGACAGCACTACCTTATCAAGCAACTTCATATAGGCCTCTGTGTTGAATCAGAAGCCATGTAGGAAGATGAATGTAGGCATAAAGTCGCCCTCAATATTAAAGGCGACTTCCAATCCAGGGATGTTGATTTCATTCTGAATCTGCTGTCAGCCCTGAGATCGACACCCAGAGACTCTGAAATTCTCATATTAGAGCTTTTGGTACGATTGCCAAGCAGTACAGCATGATGTTTCCAAATTTCTTACGGAGTGAATTGTGTCATAGTGCTCTTTTTCTGACAGACGGTGCCCAACTGACAAGAACTCGCATACACGAAATTAAAATTATAAAATGGCGACAATTTACCCACCACAGATACACACACAATATATATATATATATATATATATATATATATATTCTAAACATACACTGTTAAATATAAGAGACAATGAATGTCTATTATGTTTAATCATGAGCCGTTCTAAAACATTCATTACCTCTTATATTTAACAGTATATGTTCAGAAAATTATTTGCTGCCTCCATACATTAAATTTATATATATATATATGTATATATATGCCGGCCATAGTTATTAGACCACATCAGTTTAAAAGAATGATTTATTTCCTACTGTTTTTAGTATTTTTTGCCAAGTGGATAATTCTAAATTAAAAATAGAAGGGTTCTTTTGTTATTATTACTTTTCAAAATTTTACAAGGCAACCAGGAAAACTTTGCTTCGGCCAGCCAATAAGAAGAGACTAGCATGAGAAGAGAGCACTAAAACTGAACACCAGAACAGTTCATTTGATGCACATGTTATTGTGCAGTATTAAAAAGGACCATTCTATTTTCATTTAGAATTATCCACTTAACAATAAATATTAAAAATAGTATAAAATACATACTTTTTTTAAAAACTGGGGTCGCCTAATAATTATATCCTGTAATATATATATATATATATATATATATATATATATATATATATATAAAAAATAAATGAACTTTTCCGTTACACCCAATGGTGTGTAGGGCATCGTTTTTGTTGTTTCCGTAACAAACTTTTTTACGGTTCAGGGTTGTTAGCCCTGCGCCCAACCCCCAAACCTGGAGGAAGGTGATTTTCTAAGCGTAGCTTATACGTAACACACGGCCGAAAGTATATATATAAAAAATTTAACGGTTTGACATATATAAAATTTGACATATATAAAATTTAACGGTTTGACATATACTGATCTTTTTCACAAGTTAAAAGGTTATAGCATTTCTGGACGAATTTTTGCACCGATTATTATTAAATCGCGGAATGAAAGTTATCTTGAATTTCCACTCCTCTAGATCTTTTTGCTTTAATGCAGGTTTTCCCTAGGGTCATATCCTTGGATCGACGTTGTCTCTAATTTTAATAAATGATCTTCATGATATCATCAGTTCTCAGCTCGTTTTCTATGCTGACGACAACTATTTACTTCTATCTTAATAGTATATCGGATCGACACGATACGGTAAAATTGACAGCTGATTTAAAAAAATTACCTTCAATCTGTTGTTAAATGGCACAGGATGTGGCTTATTAATTTCAACGTCTCCTCAACAAAACTACAATCTTTTAATTTTCTGGAATTATTTTTTTAACTTCTATCAGCATAACTGATGCTATCCTTCAGGAGAAGGAGGAAGCTTCTCGGAACAACATTTTTTTGCTGACACGAATTGGAAAGAGTACATTGAATGAATTGCTAAGACTGTGCAGAGATAGACAATTTCTCACGTCAGAATCTTTCTTCCATATTTATAAGTACACCATTCGTCCTTGTTTTGAATATTGCTGTCACATCTGGTCTGGTGCTCCTGATATATATTTAGAGATTCTTATCATGCACAATCTTAAAAAAATAAGATACGGTGGTAATACGGTGTGGATGAAAATCTTAAGGCCATCATAGTAATCGTGTCATAAAGACGGCGTTGAAGTGCATGAAACAGATTGTCGCTGCTCGCCGTTGACTTCAGTGATGCATTGCTCTTTTTACAAACACTCTAATCCTTATATTGTACTTATAGATACAGCATATCTATAAATATAGCATATATATATATATATATATATATATATATATATATATATATATATATACTCGGTTAGGCTCTGAGATTAAGGACAGGATGGTTAAATAAAAGGAAGACAAGAAGAAAACTGTATTTAACTCGCCTACACGTTTCGTCCTGTGATGAACTTTATCAAGGCAAAAATACGAAATGAGCTTTATTCCAAACTAGCAGTATAACTCGGCTGTAATGAAAGCTTTAAAACTAATGCATGGTCCTGGAGCTCATACTCTTTGGCACGAAAGACTAAAATGCAATAGTTGTTTCCAGTTAAAGCAAAACCGTAGACTGAAAAAAAAAATGAATGGATGTAAGTCAAATTTTGATTTCCTGGTATCGATATGAAATAAGTTTTTTCGTCGTAATAATAAGTCCTCTGAGTAAATGGTATCATGGCTGAGACTAAGAACTACAATTATACCTACTTAGAGCTAAACCCGAAGCAAAAACTAAAATAAAAGGGCTGAAAAAATAGACATACAGGCAGATAAAGAGACACACACACAAACATCTTACCTTATAGATATATATTATTGATTTTCTGCACTGTTGTAAGAACTGCAACCTTGAAACTTCGGAATATCGTTTCTTATGTCTTTGTCTACGAGTCTATCAAATTAGATTAAAATCGAACCACACCTTCTATAACCCGATGTTTTCGATTATCGATTTTCGATATTTATCGGGGGTACCTCGACACAAAACCTAGCTAAGAAGACTCGCAGATGTTTATAGTACAACTGTGTAAATTTTCAAGAAAATTGGTTCAGCCGTTTCGGAGTCTATAGGTAACGGATACACACTCACAGACACACACTCACAGACACACACACACACACACACACACACACACACACACACAGACAAAGTTCCATTTATAAATAAGTTTAGATAGATTACGTATCTATAAACAGTGTTGGCAACAATAAAAAAAACCCTCACAAATCATTCAAAAAGATTAACAGAATATTTTATTTTTAAAACCCCTTCATGTGTAGTGCAATGTCACGAGATGTTAAAATGAGGAGAATTCAACCGTTTTCCTTGGACTTTTTATTATGTATGTTAGTTCTGTTAATCTTAAGCTCATTTCGTCATTTTGCCTTGATAAAGTTCGCCACAGAACGAAACGCGTAGGCAAGTTAAATACAATTTTCCTCTTGTCTTCTTTTTATTTAACCATATATATATATATATATATATATATATATATATATATATATATATATATTATAAAAGATTTTAGATTACAATGGGTAATGCATATTTCACCGCGTCCTGATGTTATTATCGCGGCTCGTCAAACCCAAATGGTACAACAGTTGGTCCTCAAAATAACGGTTGTTTACGAAAATTTCTCGCTCATTCGAAAAGAACTCCAAAGAAAGAGGAAAGCAAGGATAAAGAAAAGATAGACTATTGATTAATGTAAAGAAGAGAAAAAGAGAAAAAAGAAAAAAAGAGAAAAAAGAATAAAGAGGGGAAACAGAAAACCGAAAGAAAGAAGAGAAAAGGAAAGGACAAAGAGATACAATACAGTATCACGAGAAATAAGTGTTGACTTCATTTATCGTAATAGCGTCTTAAGCCACTTAACTGTTCTCTTAGAAAAACATGAAAAAATTACAATCTAAGACTAACTGTTGTACCATTTGGGTCTGACGCGTCGCGATAATAATATCAGGATGCGGTGAAGTATGTATTACACATTGTAATAAACTAAAAAGTTTTATGAATTATATTACTTTGTTAAATTAAATAAATGATTTTAACATTGAGTTTTCTTGAGTTCGTCTCTATCGGAATTTACCTAGATTGTATACCAAGTGTGTAACGTTTTATATATATATATATTAGGCTATGCTAAATTTATAGCCACTCTTGATTACAGCAAATTTGGCTTATGTAATAATGTCTATTTTTCAGATACAGTATTAGCTATTCTCATCTATGAACGATAGTTGACTTATATTTTGCAATGAAAGTTCACCGAAGTAAAAACATTGATGTATTTTAACGAGGATCAAGAACAGGGTGGCATCATTGGATTTGGTGAGAATATTTGAGCGCAAATATTATGAATTTTTGTCTGTAATTTGGTCAGATGATTCTAAATTCTGCCAATAATCGAATTCGAAACAGGTTTATGTTTGGAGAAATCAGAATGAGACTTGAAACACTGAATGTCTGCAGACGACCGTGAATGATGGAGGGATTGGAGTAATGGTGTGGGCGTTGTCTGGTTTGGAGGGAAACCTGAACTGATTCTTGTTGACGAGCGGTTGAATGGTCCAAAATACTGTCAAATATTAGAGAGAGAACTACATCCACTATTTGAAACCAATCAGATTGACAAGAATGTCTTCGTTTTTCAAGAATATGAAGTCCCATGTCATACTAGCAAAGTAGCAAAGGTCTGGAGGGAATCGCAAGGAATCAAGTCACTGCAATGGGTAACCCGAAGTCTTGGCAGGAATTTAATAGAGCACATTTGGGAGCACCTAAACCGAAATCTTCGAGAGCGTGCAACGAAAATCACATGAGTGGCAACTCTTAAAGAAACATTGCTAAAGGAGTGGCAACATATGGATCAGACGATTGTTGATAACAATCAAATCCATGAAAAATCGAATACAAGCAGTGAAACTAGCAAATGGAGGAGCTACTCAATATTAGTTCCAAATATTGTTTATTTGAGTTGGGATTACGTAATTAAACTTAAAAATTGGATGTAGTTTATTTCTCCTGGCTAAAAACTTTTAAGTATTAGTGCCCATTTTTGTTTCAATTTTCTATACAACTTCCTAGTTGTTAACATATTTGGTTCATAGCATTCTCAGTATCTTTCTGTAGAACCACGATTCTGTTGCTTTAAGTCTCTTATTTATCTATGAGACGCGTGTCCATCATTCACTGGTATGTGAGGCGACATATTACATAACACTTCAGTCATGTGTTTAAATTCAAATCTGAGAAAATTTCAGTTTTTCGAATATTTTCGAATATTCTTAGTTTAACAAACAAAGATTTAGCAAGAGAGAGAGAGAGAGAGAGAGAGAGAGAGAGAGAGAGAGAGAGAGAGATTGTTTACTAACCGACGTATCTTCCCGGAAGTAGAGGGATCCATTAGCATGCATATGCAAATCAAGCGGAAGTCCAAGTCCATCGACGAGAATGTATTCTTTGATAAAGCAAATGGCGGCCCGGAAAATAAAAGAGGCGAACATGTTCATGTGGAGAGTATTGCGAGGACAATGAAGACGCCTGCCGAGAATAGAAGCAACTTTTCAAAATAACTAAAAGAAATCGGTTAGAATTATTAACAATCACGAATGGCGACGACAAAGAGAGAAAATATATAAAAAAACAAACAAAGGCATGGCGGAAGGTTAGATAGAAAAAAGCAAATGCTTATAGTTTATTTCGGCTGAACAATAAAAAAATAAGTTACATACAGAAACAAAAATCAAACACGCACACATATATTGTTGAAAATTTGTTATATTTAGCGAGCAAGAGTGCTCAATATTCGAGATGAGCGCATATAAATATAAATAGTATAGAGTGTGGACATAAGAATCAACACGCATGGCGACTAGGTCGGGTTAATCTATCTTTAAAAAACGGAAAAATAATCGAGAGGATTAAATTTTGGTTCGTAAATTGTGGGTTTAATCCATGAGGCTGGACTACATGGGCGGTGGAACGAGAACAATCAACCTGCCAACTCTTTGTTCAGTTCTAAATTCTGAAGAAAACCGTACGTCACAATAGCCGAAACGTAAACGAAGATAATGATATTAGTATAGTATTATTATAATTTTTATAAGATTTCCTTTTTTTCTCTATATTTTTCCTTATTCCCAAATTTTATTCCATGCACATATATAAATACTATCTATCCTTGAACATATTAATTTAATTATTTTATATGCTGTTGTATCAAAACTATTTTCATTTCTTTTGAAAGCCTTAACTTCTTAAAGTTTATTACATGTAGCCACCTAAAGACTATTATTATTGTGTGAGAGAGCGACTCGCCAACAAATTGATGATGCAGCCCAATATGCCCAGCATGACACCCAGTTTAATAAGGGTATACTAAGCATATGCGTCATGGAAAAATGTATGCGATATGGTGAAGGGTTTTGATAAACGTAGCTCATAACTTTGCATGTGAGGGCCAAATTAGAAATGCTTTCAGGTTAAATAGCCCACTCTTCTCAAATGGTCTCCGATTGAAGTTACTCGCCAATATTTAGATGTGGCTCTTAAGTTATTTTAGCTGTTTTATCCTACAATTTTAAAAAAATATACCTTTCGACCTACAGCTATGAAACTCCTCAACTATTCCCAGTTGTGAGCAGAGATGCACGGATGCCAGGTAAAGACCCATTAATTTACATGTTCCACAGAATTAGGAAAAGGTTTGGTCTTACAATGAACCGAGAAAAAAACTGATATACATAATATATATATATATATATATATATATATATATATATATAGCAAAACAGGCTTGTCTGTGGATGACTAATATATTATTCTTTCATTACGATTGAGCCCTCTAGAGAAGAAAATTTTAAAAACAGTTTCCACTTCTACGATATATGCATTACTCTTCAGTAATGAATTGAGTTCTTTCGGTGACTGTCATGTGTGTATACACTGCTTACATACAACACGTTAAAATTTCCTTTCACTGATTCCATGCGCCTATGGCTTACGGGGTAGCGACTCCGACTGACGCCAAATTGGTCGAGTCTCGATCCCGGCCAGAAGCAAGTGGATGTGTGTCTAACTCCACTGATTAGCTGTTATACAGCGAAGCAGGCTTGTATGTGGGTGGCTAATATGTATATATACATTGTACTTTTAATTCATAATGATATGATTATAATAATGTACTTTTAATTCTTAATTATATGATTATATTTAGATGTACTATTAATTCATAATTATATAATTATATATATATATGTGTACTTTTAATTCATAATTATATATATATATATATATATATATATATATATATAATGAAATATATCTTTAAGATTTCTGCTAGATAAGTCCCTCAATACGTAGACCATTTCCTAAAAGTATTGTTTATGATTCTGTACAGATGGCACTGTCATCCCTAGTATCAAAATGACAGTTATACATTATTAATAAAAGAAATAGTATGTATGTATGTATGTATGTATGTATGTATGTATGTATGTATGTATGTATGTATGTATGTATCTATCTATCTATCTATCTATGTTCTGAATACAGGTTAATGACCAGATATGAAAAACTAATATTGCCTCAGCGCGTTCCATGAGGAGACCATAATTAGCATTTTAATTAAATCAAATAATGACTATTTTTTGTCACCAGCGTCTCGAAGTAACTGTATTATTTTAAATTATTTGAACTTTGCGATGAAATATTCTCATTATTAATTTATACATGAACTTTTCTTCGTCTTAGTTTTTCTGTTTTATTAGAACTTTCTAGTTAGAGAAATACTTTCTGGATAAGGAAAGCACTTCCTAGTTTAAAGGGACTTCCAATGAAGAGAGAGAGAGAGAGAGAGAGAGAGAGAGAGAGAGAGAGAGAGAGAGAGAGAGAGAAATAAGCCGAGGTAAACACTTCCTATGCAGAGATGGGCACTTTTTCGGCAGAGAAAGGGATTTGTCTAGACAAGAACTTCCCAAGCAGAGAAAGACACTTACTAGGCCCCCAAAGAGGTATTTTCTTGTCAGGGAAAATGACTTCTAGACAAAGAAAAACACTTTCGAAGCAATTAAAGACACTTCGTAGGCTGAGAGAGGTACTGTCATGGTAGAGAAAGCGACTTTCTGGATAAGAGCGACTTTCGAAGCAGAACATTTCCTAGGCAGTTACAAAAAGTGACTTTAAAGAGATATTTATTTAAGTAATAAATAGGGACATTTCATCATGACCGATGGCCATGAATAAATATTTCCCAAGGAAGAACTCGAGACTTGAGCACTTATTGAGACTTAAACTCAACGAAGATCTTGTGAGACTCATACATACGATACATGACTAAAGATGCAGAAAAAATTGTCGGCACCCTGTAATGCTCCAGTAAGTACCTGATCCATTCTGCTATCCTTTACCTTTACAAGAGCCAGATCAGGACGAAATTACTTAGCTGACTGATTGATTATAGAAATAGCAAATATATACTTTTTTTGAAGTAAAACTAATTTAATGAAAATAAACATGTATCTAAGAACTAAATTACATAGAAAATTTATAAAACTCATAAAATAAACTCATAATAAACCATTTTAAAAGATGTGAATAATTAACTCATAATAAACCATTTTAAAAGATGTGAATAATTAATTGATAATAAACCATTTTAAAAGATGTGAATAATTAACTCATAATAAACCATTTTAAAAGATGTGAATAATTAACTCATAATAAACCATTTTAAAAGATGTAAATAATTAACTCATAATAAACCATTTTAAAAGATGTGAATAATTAATTCATAATAAACCATTTTAAAAGATGTGAATAATTAACTCATAATAAACCATTTTAAAAGATGTGAATAATTAACTCATAATAAACCATTTTAAAAGATGTGAATAATTAACTCATAATAAACCATTTTAAAAGATGTGAATAATTAACTCATAATAAACCAGTTTAAAAAGGTGTGAATAATTAACTCATAATAAACCAGTTTAAAAGGTGTGAATAATTACCTCACAATAAACCATTTCAAAAGATGTGAATAATTAACTCATAATAAACCATTTTAAAAGATGTGAATAATTAACTCACAATAAACCATTTAAAAATGTGAATAATTAACTCATAATAAACCATTTAAAATTTTTTTTTGTTTTTTCTATTTTTACTGTTTTAATATGGCGTAGAAATTCCAATTCTCAGTTGTAACAACCGTTCCGAAATGAAATTGCTCTATGGACCATTAAAATATTTCCATGGACCCCCAATTTGCTATTTCTTGTGTGGACTCCCAGTAATGTTACATAGACCTCCAAGTTCCATATGAATCCCGGTTGAGAACCACTGATTTAACTTCAAGAAACCGATACAAATAGGTTGGTTCAGATAAGATTCGAACTCTTGCCGTATACTACTGGAACTTTCGGTAATTTTAGAGCCCACTAAACCACTATACTATTTTTTAAAACTGCTGACAACCATTGTACCGCAATTAAAACGGTCTTTCAAGCCATTTTTTATTCAATTCAATGTATTCGTCCTGATATTAGATTTCCGGATTCAACTACTTTTTCTTTATGCAATAACAAAGCTGATAAATACTAATTTATAATATCCAACAGTTTTTTCTCACTTTACTTTTCGCATCTAACGGCATTAAATAGTAATGAGCATCAAGTTAAACAAAAAAGTAATGAAATTACGTGAACAGTCAACATAAAAGATCTATAAACGTCACTTTGTTTTTAATTGCAGCAATAAAATTTCTTGATTCGTTAACTATTCTTGCAAAATGTATCCCAGATATTTCCGTCCGGATGGCATCCATTTTATCTCGTTGCTTCCGATTTAATTGCGCTAATTCATACCCCTTCCACAACTACAATAATAACCAAATTAGAGAAAGGTACAGTCAGTTTTTTAAAAAAGCAGTTTTTTAAAAACCAACGACAGCTATAATCTCCAAGAATTTAAATGTAAAGTCAATAGTCATCTCCTATCTCACTAACCAGCATCCTTTCTCTCATGCTCCTTTCTCCGTACACTCCACTCTCATTAGTATTCTCATTCTTCTCTTAATCACTTCCTGACACCCCCTATAACCTGTCACTCTTTCTCTTAACTTTCCTCCTATGTAACCCCTTGCAAAACAGTAGCAATAAAATGCTTTGCTTGGGGCGATATGATTATTAAAAAAAAAAGTTTCATTTTCATGAGGTAGTTTTTTGGTATGCGGCTCGACAGTTTTGATATCTTTTATGCTGTCATGTTGATTTACACTATCACTTTGATTATCTCTGTATTGTCTCCCTCTTGATAATAACAAGAAAACTATTCTTAATGTGTGTCGCAAAATCTACTTAAAGGTTTGAGGTATTTATAGGGGTACCTACAAATAATTTTACTTAGAGTTATTCTATTAAGTCGTTTTGGTAGTAACGGACCTGAACTAAACGATACATGAAGTTTAGTTTTAGTACTTAATTTTACGCCATTTTGAATGTGAAACATGTAATTCTTAAAGCTACTTCAATAGAGTGAATTATTTTGGTACTAATTAATAGTCAGCCGGGTTGGCCAATTTCTGAAACGACTATCTTGGGTACCTCACAAGCTATTTACTTATCTAAACGTTTACCTGGTGAAATGTAATTGGATAGGTTTTTAAAAATTAGGTTCAGTTACTTTTTGTTTATGGAAGGACAAAAAGAATTAGTTTTATCTACATACCTAGTCGGGAAATTCTTCAGATGTTTCTCTCTTTGGTATAACGAGTTGACCTTTCGATTTGATATTCCCATCCATATCATGAACTGAAGAACTTACGAAATTAGCAAATCGGTTCGCATGGCGGGTGTGTTTACAATCGTGCTGCAGTAAGCGTTTACTGTGTTTTTTTGTTGTTTAGTCATGATAGCTTAGTCTGACACAAGGTCAGAACAATGTAGTATCAAACGCAACAACAGAGAAGTTGTTTACACTTCACAGCGTTAAACATGTCGGATCTCGTGCCAAAGAAAGTGTATTTGCGGGGAATTCTACTGCACTACTTCATTCAAAAGAAATCTGCATCTGAAGCACATAGAATTCTTATTGAGACTTACGTCGACATTGCTCTGTCGGAAACAACATGCAGAGATTGGTTTAAACGCTTCAAATATAACGATTTTGATGCTGAAAATAAAGAATGCTCTGGAGAACGGAAAAGTTTGAAGACGAAGAATTTGAGGCATTATTTCCTGAAGACTCATGTCAAGCATCCATTTTATCTCATTGCTTCCAATCTAATTATTCTAATTCATATCCTTCTACGAGACTAGCTAGATCCATGCTGGTAGGAGTCGGAGGGACTGTCTATGGTGGTTGACAGATAGCAGATTTGTTTTGTTTTGGAAGCATTTGTTTTTCAGTATGGAAGTGAACACTGGACGATCTCATCAAAGATGAAGGTAAGGCTTCAGGCAGTAGAAATGTGGTTTTACAGAAGGATGCTAAAGATACCATGTACGGATCAAGTGTGCAACGATGAGGTGTTGGAAAGAATGCGAACGAGAAGAAAAGTGATAATAAATATCAGGAAGAGACAAATATGAGGTTCCTGGAACACATAATGAGGAAGGAAGGCCTGGAGAACTTAATACTCACAGGTCGGATAAATGGAAGAAGAGACATGGGAAAGCAGCGCGAGACGTACTTGTTAAGTCTGAGCAAATGCTTGAAGAGCGGGGCTTAGAAGAGATACCAAGAAAAAAATTATTGAGAGCGACAAGAGACAGAGCCAAGTGAAAGTCCGTGATGGCTTACATCCTGAAGGGACACGGCACATGAAGAAGAAGAAGAAGAAGAAGAAAATTTGTACAAGATTGGAGACCAGTTAGTGGGGTTGCATCCATGTTTGCTAAAATGAATAAAACATTATAATTTATTGTCTGTGCAAAATCTTGGTAATGCATTTCTTTTGAACTGGTATTGGTGTGTTGTTGTATACCAACAGCGTTATTCCTGTTGGTCTCAATTTGGGGCGGTGCAATAGTTTCTTATAATCCTTGGTTGGAATAATGTTGAGCTGACTGCCAGATTCAATTTTGAAGTCTATCTTAGTTTTGTTAACTTCCAAATTCACTGTCCAATCCATGGATTTGGTATCGGCGTTGTAATTGCTGAAATCCTTCCGGTCAGTTGGTGAGGATTTCTAAGAGATACTGTCGACTGAAAAGTTGTAGTTTTCCCATCTGTGGAGGATAGATCATTGTCTTCCTGATCTACTTTGTGTACAGATTTGTTCAAAAGATATCGACTGGCAAAGTGATTGAGTTTATGGCACTTGTTTCATGTCTGGTTGTAGGCGGGACAATTACCTCGAAAGTGTGAAAAGGAACAAAATTTGCAATTCTTAATTTCTTTTTCTTGGGAGAAGAATGATTATTTTTCTCACTTGTAGTAGATTGTTGATGATTGTTAGTGTTTTTCTTTTTTGAGACTTGTTTGCATGTGAAGTGGACAGATTTGAGTTCATTTTGTAACACTTCAACTCTGTCTGGTTTGTTCTACCATTCGTCCTGCGTTCACAGCTCTCTCTAGAGTTAAATCCGTTTCCGATAATAATTTTTCCTGTGAAACACAGTTAGTCAGGGTCTATCCTGGTCAACACGGCACCAGACGTGACGACGGACAACAAGCTTTTCGTGATGGCTTCGACACAGTAGCTGGTTTTCAAATCGTCTATTATAGCGGTGTTCTTCCTAACCCACGCTGTGAACTTTGATCCTGAGGAAGACACGTTAAAATCTTGCTAGCTGTCTTTTGACCAAGTCGAACCAGACCGGACGCGCGCTCACAATTGGGTTAATGAGAACGGCACCAAAGTAAGTTGAAGGACGCCTGAATGAGTTGCGGAAAAAGTCTTTATATACAAAAAAAAAAAAAAAGAAAAAAAAAGAAGAAAAACAACAAAAAATAGAATATAACAGCCGTCAATTTCTTATCTTTACAACGGAGCGAAAGCTTTCGTTTAAGAGTAATGCTTGTCTTCTCAACATTAATTCAAATTCTCGGTTGGTAACGTTTATCACTCCAATCGGAGTTTTCAAATTGTAATGATTCAAAATGTCTTATTCAAGCTTTCCACCGAAGCTTTACGGAAACTGCCGAAGAAGGGTTTTTGTGACGGCGGCGGTAAATTCGTCTTATCTGCCTTCTCTCAGCGCAGCAACTCAAACTCTGTCGTTTGACTTTAACTCTTTTCGGCTTTTTCTGCTTCTTTACATCTTCAGCCAGGACTCTATCAGAGGCGCCTTATTTGACTTTAACTCTTTTCGGTCGGTCGGTCTGCTGGACTTCTCTACGTTTCTTTACATTTTTAACCAGGGCTCTATAGGAGGCGCGTTATTTGACTTTAACTCTTTTCGGCTCTTTCTGTTACTTTATATCTTCAGCCAGGACTCTATAGTTGACCGTCTCTGTCTCTACGGTTAGCCCCTTCGCCGTGGCAACAGTCACTGTCTTTACGGCTGGCACCCAACAGCGTGGCAATTATCTCTGCCTCTGTACATCTTCAGTCAAGAACTCTATCGGAGGCGACCGTCTCTGTTCCTACGATCGTGGCTCCCGGTTGGGAACCGTCTCTCCTTCTCTCGTTACATCTCAACTGGTCCCAAGACTCTTCAACTGACTGCAACTGCGCGCCCAGTGATCTTGGCCCTCTGAGGCCCTATTTTTATGCCTGTCCCAAATTTTCTTGTAGGGAGGCATAACGGACAGGGGGTGTCCATGCAAATCAACTCTTTAGCCAATTAAATTACTCTCGTCTTCGCACTTTGAGGCGGAGCTACATCATTCCCTTAGTTTAACCAATGAAGTAACAATATTTCTTAATGGCATCATTTCTTCTCGTCTTTTTCCCATTTGATTACATCATTTATTTTTCCAACTTTAAATTCTGTTCTCAGGATTCAATAATTTTGAGGATTTAACCTTACTTGACCTCATCAAAAGCTTGTGACAATCCCGTAACAATATTTTGGCTAAAGTTTATTTTTCGGCTTCACCAGCTGCAAAAGCTTCCGCTTTGTCACATAATGGCTGCCAATTTGATGACTCCGTCTGATCCGCGTTTAGATCTGCAATTCAATTCACTTTGCCAGTTTCCAGGATTCGAAAAAATTGCAATATATTTTGTCACAATTTATTAGCCTGGTGCATATTGCAACCGACAACAAACAATTTTATTATTAGCCTTATTTTCCTCTCTACTCATATTAGAACAATTAATCTGCAGAATTAATAATACAACTAATAATAATTTCTTTCGCTCCGTAGTACTAAACTAGGATTACATTTGTCCACATGCAAAAATAGTGTTATACCTGTAAACACAGGTCATTTGTACCTATAATGATGAGATCTCTAATTAGGCTATAGCAGAGATCGCTCAAATCATAATCATGACTTAGAGTTTTCAGTTTGGTAACAAACTTATTCGAATGATTCTACTTCTTCCTGGCGAGTCGTTAAAAACTGAAACTGGGAATGAGGAATTCTTTTTTCTAGGACTACAGTGTTCATCAAATTTATGTAAGACAGTAGAAAAAATTCTTACTAACCTCAGTGGAAAGGAAAGTAAAATTGTTGTCAATACGGTGACATTGTTTACCAATACATGTTAAGAAGAGAATTCTCGTTTTGATTTGGTTAGATTTTTCTAGTTTCTCTGTGGCCGTTAAATAAAGATTAAGTTTTGTTTGAATATTTTCCACTGTTCTGAGAGATTATCAGAAAAACAGTTGAGCGGTCCAGGTGAAGTGAAAACCATTTTGAAGCAAGTAAGACAAAAAACCGGTTTCGTGGTACACAGAGTGACGCTAATACCACGTTAAAATATGAACACCACGTGTATAAGATATCAAAGATATCTTTAAGTATATCACAGTGTAGTTTAGCCTTACCGGTTTAGAAGGTTCGACGTCATCAAGGGGACAAAGATAAATAGTTTAACATTAGCAGTTTAGAAGGTTTGCCTTCATCAAGGGGACAGAGATAAATAGTTTAGCCTTAGCGGTTTAGAAGGTTCGCATTCATCAAGGGGACAGAGATAAATAGTTTAGCCTTTCCGGTTTAGAGGGTTCGCCTTCATCAAGGGGAGAGAGATAAATAGTTTAGCCTTACCATTTAGGTGGTTTGCCTTAATCAAGGGGACAGAGATAAATAGTTTAGCCTTACAAGTTTAGGTGGTTTGCCTTCATCAAGAGGACAGAGATAAATTTTTTAGCTTTACTGGTTTAGGAATTCGCCTTCATTAAGGAGACAGAGATAAATAGTTTAGTCTTACTGGTTTAGGAGGTTCGCCTTCATAAGGGGACAGAGATAAATAGTTTAGCCATACCGGTTTAGAAGGTTCGCCTTTACAAGTGGACAGAGATAAATAGTTTTGCCTTACCGATTTAGAAGGTTCGCCTTCATCAAGGGGACAGAGATGAATAGTTTAGACTGACAGTTTAGGTATTTTGACTTCATCAAGGGGACAGAGATAAATAGTTTAGCCTTACCAGTTTAGGTGGTTTGCCTTCATCAAGGGGACAGATATAAATAGTTTAGCATGACCAGTTTAGTAGGTTCGCCTTCATCAAGGAGACAGAGATAAAGAGATTAGCCTTACTGGTTAACGAGGTTCGCCTTCATTAAGGAGACAGAGATAAATAGTTTAGACTTACAGGTTTAGGAGGTGCTCGTTCATTAAAGAGACAGAGATAAATAGTTTAGCCTTAATGGTTTAGGAGGTTTGCCTTCTTAATGAAGACGGAGATAAATAGTTTAGAATTAATGGTTTAGGCGGTTCGCCTTCATTAAAGAGACAGAGATAAATAGTTCAGACATACTGGTTTAGGAGGTTTGCCTTCATCAAGGGGACAGAGATAAATAGTTTTGCCTTACCGATTAAGAAGGTTCGCCTTCACCAAGGGGACAGAGATAAATAGTTTAACCTTAGCGGTTTAGAAGGTTCGCCTTCATCAAGGGGACAAAGATAAATAGTTTAGACTTAGCGGTTTAGAAGGGTCGCCTTCATCAAGGGGACAGAGATAAATAGTTTAGCCTTACAGTTGAGGTGGTTTGCCTTCATCAAGGGGACAGAGATAAATAGATTAGCATTACCAGTTCAGTATGTTCGCCTTCATTAAGGAGACAGAGATAAATAGTTTAGCCTTACTGGTTTAGGCGGTTCACTTTCATTAGGGAGACAGAGATTAATTTTCATTAAAGGGACAGAGAAAACTAGATTAGCCTCACTGGTTTAGGAGAGGTTGGTCTTCATTAAGTAGACAGAGATAAATAGTTTAGCCTTACTGGTTTAGGAGGTTTGCATTCATAAAGGAGACAGTGATAAATAGTTTAGAATTAACAGTTTAGGCGGTTCGCCTTCATTAAGGAGACAGAGACAAATAGTTTAGACATACTGGTTTAGGAGGTTCGCCTTCATCAAGGGGACAGAGATAAATAGTTTAGCCTTACCGGTTTGGAAGGTTCGCCTTTATCAAGGGGACAGATATAAATAGTTTTGCCTTACCGATTGGGAAGGTTAATAGTTTAACCTTAGCGGTTTAGAAGGTTCAGACAAACTGGTTTAGGAGATTCCCATTCATCAAGGGGACAGAGATAAATAGATTAACCTGAGCGGCTTAGAAGGTTCGACTTCATCCAGGGGATAGAGATAAATAGTTTAGCCTTACCGATTTAGAAGGTTCGCATTCATCAAGGGGACAGAGATAAATAGTTTAGCCTTACCGGTATAGAGGGTTCTGCTTCATCAAGGGGACAGTGATAAATAGATTAGCCTTACCAGTTTAGATGGTTTGCCTTCATCAAGGGGACAGAGATAAATAGATTAGCCTTACCAGTTTAGGTGGTTTGCCTTCATCTAGAGGACAGAGATAAATTTTTTAGCCTTACTGGTTTAGGAGGTTCGCCTTCAGTAAGGAGACAGAGATAAATAGTTTAGTCATACTGGTTTAGATGGTTCGCCTTCATTAAGGAGACAGAGATAAATAGTTTAGACTTTCAGGTTTAGGAGTTTCGAAATCATTAAAGAGACAGAGATAAAAAGTTTAGCCTTACTGGTTTAGAAGGTTCGCCTTCATTAAGGGGACTAAGATAAATAGATTAGCCTTACTGGTTTAGAAGGTTCGACTTCATTAATGGGACAAGGATAAATAGTTTAGCCTTACTGGTTTAGGAGGTTCGCCTTCATTAAGGAGTCAGAGATAAATAGTTTAGCCTTACTGTGGTTCAGAAGGTTCGCCTCCATGAAGGAGAGAGAGATAAATAGATTAGCATTACTGGTTTAGGAGTTCCGCCTTCATTAAGGGGACAGAGATAAACAGTTAAGCCGTCCTAGTTAGGGAGGTTCGCCTTCATTAAGGGGACAGAGAAAAATAGTTTAGCCTTACTGGTTTAGGATGTTCGCCTTCATTAAGGACACAGAGATAAAAGTTTAGCTTTACTGGTGTTGGAGGTTCGCCTTCATTAAGAGGACAGAGATAAATAGTTTAGCCTTCCTGTTTGAAAAGGTTCGCATTTATGAAGGGGACACAGACCAACAGTTCATTGGGTGGTTCGCCTTCATTAAGTGGACTGAAATAAATAGATTAGCCTTCCTGGTTGAGGAGGTTCCCCGACATTAAGTGGACAGAAAAAACTAGTGGTTTAGGAGGTTCGACTTCATTAAGGAGAAAGAGAAAAATGGTTTAACCTTACTGGTTTAGGAGGTTCGCCTACATTAGGGGGACAGAGACAAATAGTTTAACCATCCTGATTGAGGACGTTCGCCTTCATTAGGGGGACAAAGAAAAATAGTTTAGACTTACTGGTTTAGGAGGTCCGCCTTCATTAAAGGGACAGAGACAAATAGTTTAGCATTACTGGTTTAGGAGGTTCGCCTTCATTAAGTGGACTGAAATAAACAGCTTATCCTAAAAGGCTAAACCAGTAGGTTTAGGAGGTTCGCCTTCATTAATGAGACAGAGATAAATAGTTTTACCTTACTAGTTCAGTAGTTTCGCCTCCATTAAGGTAACTAAGATAAATAGTTTAGCCTTACTGGTTCAGGAGTTTCGCCTTCGTTAAGGAGACAGAGATAAACAGTTTAGCCTTCCTGGTTTAGGAGGTTCGCCTTCATGAAGAAGACAGAGATAAATAGCTTAGCCTTCCTGGGAGGCGAACTAGGAGGTTCCTAACCTCCCAGTTCGCCTTCATTAAGGTGACGGACATAAATAGTTTAGCCTTACTGGTTTAAGAGATTCGCCTTCAGTAAAGGGACAGAGATAAATTGTTTAGCCTTCCTGGTTTAGGAGGGTCGCCTTCATTATGGGGAGATAGCTAAATAGTTTAGCCTTCCTGGTTTAGGAGGTTCGCCCTCATTAAGGAGACTGAGATGAGTAGATTAGCCTTCCTGGTTAAGGATGTTCGCCTTCATTTAGGAGACAGATATAAATAGTTTAGTCTTACTGGTTTAGGAAGTTCGACTTCATTAATGGGACAGACATGAGCAATCCTGGGCTAGGAGGTTCGCCTTCATTAAGGGGACATAGATAAATAGTTTAGCCTGACTGGTTTAGGATGTTCGCCTTCATTAACGAGACAGATAATTAGTTTAGCTTTACTGGTTTAGAAGGTTCGACTTCATTAAGGGTACTGAAATAAATAGTTTAGCGTTCCTGGTTTTGGAGGGTCGCCTTCATTGATGGGACAGAGATAAATAGTTTAGAGATATTGGTTTAGGAGATTCGCCTTCATTAACGGGACAGGCATAAATAGTTTAGCCTTCCTGGTTTAGGAGGCTCGCCTTCATTAAGGGGACTGAAATAAATAGTTTAGCCTTCTTGGTTTAGGAGTGTCGCCTTCATTTACGAGACAGAGATAAATAGCTTAGCCTTCCTGGTTTAGGAGGTTAGCCTTCATTAAGGAGACATAGATAATAGTTTAGCCTTCCTGGTTTAGGAGGTTCGCTCTCATTAAGGAGACAGAGATAAATAGCTTTGCCTACCTGGTTTAGGATGTTCGCCTTCATTTAGGAGACAGAGAAAAATAGTTTAGCGTTACTTGTGTAGGAGGCCCCCCTTCATTAATGGGACAGAGATAATAGTTTAGACAATCCGGTTTAGGAGGTTCGCCTTCATTAATGGGACAGAGATAAACAGGTTAGCCTTCCTGGTTTAGGAGGTTTGCCTTCATTAAGGGGACAGAGATAAACAGGTTAGCCTTCCTGGTTTAGGAGGTTTGCCTTCATTAAGGGGACAGAGAAAAATATGTTAGCCTTACTGGTGTATCAGGTTCCCCTTCGTTAATGGGACAGACATAATAGTTTAGCCGTCCTTGTTTAGGACGTTCCCCATCATTAATGGGACAGAGATAAATAGTTAAGACATAATGTTTTAGGAGGTTCGACTTCATTAAAGGGACAGACATAAATAGTTTAGCCTTCCTGGGTTAGGAGGTTCGCCTTCATGAAGGGGACTGTGATAAATAGCTTAGCCTTCCTGGATTAGAAGGTTCGCCTTCATTAAGGGGACAGAGATAAATAGTTCAGACTTCCTGGTTTAGCAGGATCGCCTTCATTAAGTGGACAGAGAAAAATAGTTCAGCCTTCCTGGTTTAGGAGGTTTGCCTTCATTGATGGGACACAGATAAATAGTGTAGACATATTGGTTTAGGAGATTCGTCTTCATTAGACAGACATAAATAGTTTAGCCTTCCTGGTTTGGGAGGTTCGCCTTCATTAAGGGGACTGAGATAAATTGTTTGGCCTTACTTGTTTAGGAGGTTAGCCTTCATAAATGAGACATAGATAAATAGTTTAGCGTTACTGGTTTAGGAGGTTCGCCCTCATGAAGGGGATAGCTTTGCCTACCTGGTTTAGGATGTTCGCCTTCATTTAGGAGACGGATATAAATAGTTTAGTCTTACTGGTTTAGGAGGTTCGCCTTCATTAAGGGACAGAGATAAATCGTTTAGCCTTCCTGGTTTAGGAGTTTCGCCTTCATTAATGAGACAAAGAGAAATAGTTTACCCTTCCTGGTTTAGGAGGGTCGCCTTCATGAATGGGACAGCGATAAATAGTGTAGACATACCAGTAGACATACTGGTCGCCTTCATTAATGGGACAGATACAAATAGTGTAGACTTCCTGGTTTGGGAGATTCGCCTTCATTAAGGGAACGGAGTGTAACAGTTTAGTCTTCCTGTTTTAGGATGTTCGCCGTTATTAAGGGGACAGAGTTAAATAGTTTAGCCTTACTGGTTTAGGAGGTTCGCCTTCGTGAAGGGGACTGAGATAAATAATTTAGCCTTACTGGTTCAGTAGTTTCACCTTCATTAATGAGACAGGGATAAATAGTTTAGCCTTCCTGGTTTAGGAGGTTCGCCCTCGTTAATCAGACAGAGATAAATAGCTTAGCCTTCCTGGTTTAGGAGGTTCGCCTCCATTAAAGGGACAGAGAAAAATAGTTTAGCCTTACTGGTTTAGGAGGTTCGCCTTCATTAATGGGACAGAGATAATAGTTTAGCCTTACTGGTTTAGGATATTCGCCTTTATTAAGGGGACAGAGCTAAATAGTTTAGCTAAAAGGTTTAGGAATTTCGCTTTCATTAAGGGGACTGAGAGAAATAGTTTTGCCTTACTGGTTTAGGAGGTTAGCCTTCATTAAGGGGACAGTGATAAATAGTTTAGTCTTACTTGTTTAGGAGGTTTGCCTTCATTAAGGGGACTGAAATAAATAGTTTAGCCTTCTTGATTTAGGAGGGCCGCCTTCATTAAAGACACAGAGATAAATAGTTTAGCCTTCCTGGTTTCGCCTTCATTAACGAGACAGAGACAAATAATTTAGCCTTTCTGGTTTAAGAGAAACTCCTTGAAAAGTTCAGCCTTACTTGTTTAGGAGGTTCGCCTTCATTAAGGGGAATGAAATAAATAGTTTAGCCTTCTTGATTTAGGAGGATGGCATTCATTATGGGGACTGAGATAAATAGTTTAGCCTTACTTTTTTAGGAGGTTCGCCTTCATTATGGAGACAGAGATAAATAGTTTAGCCTTCCTGGTTTAGTGTAGGTTCGCCTTCATTAAGGTGACAGAGATAAATAGTTTCGTTTTAATGGTATAGGAGGTTCGCCTTCATTAAGCGGACTGAGAAAAATAGTTTAGCCTTCCTGGTTTAGGAAGTTCGCCTTCATTAAGGAGATAGAGATAAATAGTTTAGCCTTCCTGTTTTAGGAGGGTCGCCTTCATTAAGGAGACAGCGCTAAATAGTTTAGCTATCCTGGTTTAGGATGTTCGCCTTCATTATGGCGACACAGATAAATAGTTTAACCTTCCTGGTTTAGGAGGTTCGCCTTGATTATCGAGACAGAGATAAATAGTTTAACCTTCCTGGTTTAGTAGGTTCGCTTTCATTTAGGAGACAGAGATAAATAGTTTAGACATACTGTTTTAGGATGTCCGCCTTCATTAATGCGACAGACTTAAATAGTTTAGCCTTACTTGTTTAGGAGTTTCGCCTTCATTAATGGGACTGAAATAAATAGTTTAGCCTTCTTGATTTAGGAGGGTCGCCTGCATTAAGGACACGGAGATAAATAGTTTAGCCTTCCTGGTTTCGGAGGTTCGCCTTCATTAACGAGACAGAGGCAAATAATTTAGCCTTTCTTTTCAAGGAGGTTCTCCTAGAACCTCCTTGAAAAGTTTAGCCTTGTTTAGGATGTTTGCCTTCATTAAGGGAAATGAAATAAATAGTTTAGCCTTCTTGATTTAGGAGGGTCGCATTCATTATGGAGAAAGAGATAAATAGTTTAGCCTTCCTGGTTTAGGAGGTTCGCCTTCATTAAGGAGACAGAGATAAATAGCATAGCCTTCGTTGTTTAGGAGGTTCGCCTTCATTTAGGAGACAGAAAGAAATAGTGTAGTCTTAGTGGTTTAGGAGGTTCGCCTTCATTAAGCGGACTGAGATAAATTATTCAGCCGTCCTGGTTTAGGAGGTACTCCTTCATTAAGGAGACAGAGAAAAATAGTTTAGCCTTACTGGTGTAGGATGTTCGCCTTCATTTAGGAGACAGAGATAAATAGTTTAGCCTTCCTGGTTTAGAAGGTTCGCCTTCATTTAGGAGACAGAGATAAACAGTTTAGACATACAGTTTTAGGAGTTCGCCTTCATTAATGCGACAGACTTAAGTAGTTTAGCCTTACTTGTTTAGGAGGTTCGCTTTCATAAAAGGGACTGGGATAAATAGTTTAGCTTTACTGGTTTAGGAAGTTCGCCTTCATTAAGGAGACAGAGATAAATAGTTTAGCCTTACTGGTTCAGGAGGTTCGCATTCATTAAGGTAACAGAGATAAATAGTTTAGCCTTCCTGGTTTAGTAGTTTCGCCTTCATTTAGGAGACAGAGATAAATAGTTTAGCCTTCCTGGTTTGGGAGGTTCGCCTACATTAAGGGGACGGAGATATATATTTTAGCCTGACTGCTTTAGGCGGTTCGCCTTTATTAAGGCGACATAGATCAATAGTTTAGTCTTACTGGTTTAGGAGGTTCGCCTTCATTAAGGGGATAGAGCTAAAAATTTAGCTATCCTCGTTAAGGAGACATAGATCAATATTTTAGCCTTACTGGTTTAGGAGCTTCGCCTTCTTTAAGGAGAGAGATAAATAGGTTAGCGTTACTGGTTAGGAGGTTCGCTTCTATTAAGGGGACAGAGATAATTAGTTCAGCCTTCCTGGTTTAGGAGGTTCGCCTTCATTAACGAGACAGTGATAAATATTTTAGCCCCACAGTTTTAGGAGATTCGCTTTCATTAATGGGACTGAGATAAATAATTTAGCCTTACTGGTTTAGGAGGTTCGCCTTCATTAAGGAGACAGTGATAAATAGTTTAGCCCCACAGTTTTAGGAGATTCGCTTTCATTAATGGGACTGAGATAAATAATTTAGCCTTACTGGTTTAGGAGGTTCGCCTTCATTAAGGAGACAGTGGTAAATAGTTTAGCCTTCCTGGTTTGGGAGGTTCGCCTTCATTAAGGGGACGGAGATATATCGTTTAGCCTTACTGCTTTAGGCGGTTCGCCTTTATTAAGGCGACATAGATCAATAGTTTAGCCTTACTGGTTTAGGAGGTTCGCCTTCATTAAGGGGACAGAGCTAAATAGTTTAGCTATCCCGGTTAAGGCGACATAGATCAAGTGTTTAGCCTTACTGGTTTAGGAGCTTCGCCTTTTTTAAGGAGATAGAGAAAAATAGCTTAGCGTTACTGGTTAATAGCTTCGCCTCCATTAAGGAGACAGAGATAATTAGTTTAGCCTTCCTGGTTTAGAAGGTTCGCCTTCATTAATGGGACGGAGATAAATAATTTAGCCTTACTGGTTTAGGAGGTTCGCCTTCATTAAGGAGACAGAGATAAATAGCTTAGCCTTACTGGTTCAGGATGTTCGCATTCATTAAGGTAACAGAGATAAATAATTTAGCCTTACTGGTATAGAGATAAATAGTTTAGCCTTCCTGGTTTAGGAACCTCCCAGTTCGCCTTTATTAATCTGATGGAGATAAATAGTTTAGTCTTACTTGTTTAGGAGGCTCGCCTTTATTAAGCGGACTGAGATAAATAGTTTAGCCTTACTGGTTTAGGAGGTTCGCCTTCATTAATCAGACAGAGTTAAATAGTTTAGCCTTACTGGTTTAGGAGGTTCGCCTTCATTAAGCGGACTGAGATAAATAGTTTAGCCTTACTGGTTTAGGAGGTTCTCTTTCATTATGGAGACAGAGATAAATAGTTTAGCCTTCCTGGTTTAGTAGGTTCGCCTTCATTAATCAGACAGAGTTAAATAGTTTAGCCTTACTGGTTTAGGAGGTTCGCCTTCATTAAGCGGACTGAGATAAATAGTTTAGCCTTACTGGTTTAGGAGGTTATCTTTCATTATGGAGACAGAGATAAATAGTTTAGCCTTCCTGGTTTAGTAGGTTCGCCTTCATTAATCAGACAGAGTTAAATAGTTTAGCCTTCCTGGTTTAGGATGTTCGCCTTCATTAAGGGGACAGAGGTAAATAGTTTAGCCTTTCTGGTTTGGGAGGTTCGCCTTCATTAAGGGGACGGACATATATAGTTTAGCCTTACTGCTTTAGGCGGTTCGCCTTTATTAAGGCGACATAGATCAATAGTTTAGCCTTACCGGTTTAGGAGGTTCGCCTTCATTAAGGGGACAGAGCTAAATAGTTTAGCTATCCTGGTTAGGGCGACATAGATCAATATTTTAGCCTTACTGGTTTAGGAGCTTCGCCTTCTTTAAGGAGATAGAGATAAATAGGTTAGCGTTACTGGTTTAGGAGGTTCGCCTCCATTAAGGAGACAGAGATAATTAGTTTAGCCTCCCTGGTTCAGGAGGTTCACATTCATTAAGGTAACAGAGATAAATAATTTAGCCTTACTGGTATAGAGATAAATAGTTTAGCCTTCCTGGTTTAGGAACCTCCCAGTTCGCCTTTATTAAGGTGATGGAGATAAATAGTTTAGCCTTACTGATTTAGGAGGCTCGCCTTTATTAAGGGGACTGAGATAAATAGTTTAGCCTTCCTGGTTTAGTAGGTTCGCCTTCATTAATCAGACAGAGTTAAATACTTTAGCCTTACTTATTTAGGAGGTTCGCCTTCATTAAGGAGACAGAGATAAATAATTTAGCCTTACTGGTTTAGAAGGTTCGACTCAAGCCGAGAATTTCCATGGACTGCATCAATGGGAAACGCCAACGTAATAATATCGTGAAGTCATTAGAAGTAGATATTAAATAATCGTTGGCGTAAAAGTTTATAAAAAAAGAAACTATTTCAATCCACACGTTTTCAGCTTTTCACTTGATTTCAGGTTTAATTTTGCGAACTCGAAACAGTCCCACTCATTAATTATATTTTATAGATGAACCTCCAGTTCTTCAGAATTCCACCCTTGTGCCAAATAAAATAGAAATAAATAGAACAGTTAAAAAAATTCAGAAACTCTAATAATCGGGGTGTAAATTCTATTTTTGCTTTCCTTAGCATTTCTACTCCATCAGCTTCTTTTCTCGCACTTCTCGCCTGTGGAATTCCCTTCCATTTACTTGCTCTCCCAACAGCTACAATCTCCAAGAATGTAAAAGTAAAATCAATAGTCCTCTCCTTATCTCACTAACCTGCATCCTCTCTCCCATGCTCCTTTCTCCGTCTACTCCACTTTCATCAGTATTCTCATCCTTCTCCTGCCCACTTCCTGACACCTCCTATAACCTGTCACTCTTTCTTATAATTTTCCTCCTATGTAACCCCCTGCAAAACAGTGGCAATAAAATGCCTTGCTTGGGGCGATATGGTTATAAAAAAAATTCTATACTATCATAATGTGGATATAAAGTGGAGGATCAATTCTACATTACATCAATATATTAACTGATCCCTCACTTTATGGCCGCAGTCATCCTTCTCTTACCCACTTCCTGACACCAACTATAACCTGTCACTCTTTCTCATAACTTTATTCCTATGTAACCCCCTGCAAAATAGTGGCAATAAAATGCCTTGCTTGTGACGATATGATTATAAAAAAAATTGTGCTGACGTATTTTTTATACTCTACTTTGTAACTCAAAAATTAAAAAGCGAAACATGAACGTTTTTTTGATATCCGAAACTAAATCTAATTTTCCTAGTCTTATGATTCAATTCTCTATTCTGGTTGGTTACCTGAACTACCAAATTCCATTAGTTTTCACAGTTCTGAACGTATCAGCCATCATGTCAGCAACTTTGTACTAAATATCTCCGATATTGACGCTGAAACGAAGGATTAAATGCGTTATTTTTGACGTAGATGCCGCCACTTTTTCGCTAAGGAAAAAGAATAACATGAAAAAAGCCTCCAAACTTAATAAAAACGAAGTTTTATCGTCAAAATGTTAATATTATTATTTTTAGAAGAAAATACCAAGTATTTTGTAATTATTTTAAAATATATTTTTTAATCCTTACTAGCATGTTCGAAATTTTGGTTAAAAATCTTTTTTTTCTTTTGTTTTGTCTGCGTGGATCAGAGATTACTATAGGAATTTAGCGCCTTTGTTTCCGGTGAAAAACACATTATTTGGAAATTTTTGCAAAAATCAATTCATTGTCTGATTTTAATTAGCCTTTCAAAACTTATTCACAAATAAATGAACTTATTTATGAATTTAGTTTTATAAAATGTTTTTTTTTTTTTTAATCATATCACCCCAAGCAAGGCGATAACGCCACTGATGCGCACGGGGCTACGTAAGAGTAAAAAGATTGGAAAAGAGAAAGCCGGAAACCACATCCTAACCAGGGAACAAGGGATGTGCCTCTTCACCTGTT
Organism: Ascarosepion bandense; assembly: GCA_037127315.1. NCBI lineage: Eukaryota > Metazoa > Mollusca > Cephalopoda > Sepiida > Sepiidae > Ascarosepion > Ascarosepion bandense. The sequence goes on from JBBBDQ010029918.1 coordinate 215,437, forward strand.
CAATAGACTTGGGTGGAGTGTGAACCGGGCGATAGTTTAGTCTTTGGTAAAAATATATATCTATTTTTGTATCTGTCTTTCCTCTAACATTATTTCATGAAATTTCTAGAAATTAAATGTTGTTCGTTTTGTAAACGCAGGAGTCCTTGGAGGATGTAAATCATCTATATTGTTCTTTGCAAAAATCTTCTCTGAATAGTAAAATAAAAAAAATTAAAAAACTATGACATGATTTAATTAGATAAGCTTATAATTACTTTTATAAATAATATTTATTAAGGACATTAGTGTCGGAACAAAAAAATTCTTACTTTAAAATACTGCAGCTAAAATTTGAATGCAATATTTTAAGTAAGACATTTCTTATCTTTTACTTTGCTAGAAAATTTTATCCTTTACTTTTCCAGATTTAATAAGTTGTCCCGTTCTTTTCCAGGTTTAATATAATCTTAAGAATATTACTTTTCATGCACGCATTTTTCCATGTAATAAAAATATTGATGAGTTCATGAGACCTTCAATAAGCATAACAACTTTATTGACTTTAACAAGAAAAATACGAGGATTTTATTTTTAAACAAGTATCTAATGTGCGTTGTGGAGCAGTGGATGTCGGCTCGGAACGAGAAATCGGAAAGCCGTGTTCGGATTTCAGTTGAATTCGTTGCGTTCGATTATGCGCAAATACAGTTGGAAAGGGATTAATCCGTCTCTCTCCTTCAGCTATGGGTTAAATAACAGGACAGATTCGGTTTTATAGTCTTGGTTGGCAACCGGTCTACTACAGAATGTAATCGCAACCTAATGAGGGAAAATCTTCTGCCAAATCAGTTTTGTCTCTTTCAAGACATGATCGCCTAAGTGTGTATCAGTCAGTCAGCTAAGTGCCATGCGCGATACACGCTTGGGCGATCATGTCTCGAAAGAGACATGACTGACTGTGCAGAAAAGTGTGTATCACATATGACAATTAACTGACTGATTTATATACAAGAGAAAAACTATTATTGCTTTTTTTAAAAAATCGGTATAAGAACGCTTATAAAAGCTTTTGCTCTTGTTACAAAATAATCTTTGCATTTGCCTTGATAAAGTCTCCCAGAGGACGAAATACGTCAGCTAAGATAAGTTTTCTTTTTGTTTTTATTCATATCTTAGTTATTTTAAGTATGAATGTCATAAAAATTGGTGACATAATACATTGCATTTGACGAGTGTTTATTGATGTAAAAATATTTAACCTGATAACTTCTAAGTATTTTCTCAATTACAAGTCATCTTCTTTTCTAATTAGGATGGCATTTATAAAATTGAAATTATGTCTGTTTTGTTTCTGTATGTTATGAGCTAGTCTTAAGGGTTGTTCCAGCGAAATGTGAAAACATTTAAGAAAACAACTTGAAGTCGTTTAAAGAAGAAAATTCCACCCACCAAAAATCACAAAAAGAAAGTTCCATGCCCTGAATCAACTTACCTAAAATAGAGCATAACGGTCACGGCACTGGCCAGCGAGATTAACGATATCCCATATCCAATGCTGTAGATAATCTTAATGTTCGACAAATGGGCCTGCAACATACGAACGTAGCGAATCTGTTGTGAAGTAAAAAGAATTGTATCATCAGTGCAAGACACGTTTAATTCAACTCCATTTAACGAATATTGAGGCTCGATTTTTCATCGTCCAACTTCATAAGTTTATAAAATTTGCCAAACGAAGAGATGGAAAGATGCCTTTTATCAGATTAGAAACATGCAATCACTTTCAAATGATTACTTTTCAAAATGTTCCATCTCTTCTTCGTCATTTCAGCGTAAATGATATGTTAATGGCTATCTTTTCAAGGACAGATTTAGAAAAATGGCGGAAGGAAGAGGTGATTATACGTTTAGTGTAATCATTTCTTTCTTCCGGCATTTTTCAAAAATTGTTCAAAGTGAGAACAACATGCCTGCTTTAACTTTCCCAAGGGTATTTGCGCGTAAGTGAATGCAATGACTTCAACTGGAATTCGGGGGTGCCGATTTCGAATTCCAGTTGAATTCATTGCACTCACTTACGCGCAAATACTCTTGGGAAAGGTATTAATCCCTCTCTTCCCTCCAGTTATGGGTTAAATAACAGGACAGATTGGGTTCTATAGCATTGGCTGGCAACCAGTCTACCGCAGAAAGCAATGGCAACCTACTGCGGGATAATCATCTGCCCAATCAGTCATGTCTCTTTCGAGACATGATCGCACATGCGTGTATCCCGTATGGCACTTAACTGACTGACTAAAAATCACGTTTCTTTGCAACACCTAACAACAAAGTCTCTTATTGGCTGCAAATTCATAATAAAAAAAATATTTATGTATTGCGCATGTACATAGCACGAATGGCCGTAAGTCGTAGGTGTGTGTGTGGGGGGGGGGGCAACTTTTGAAAATCCAATGCTACAAAATTTCGAATTTCGCGAATTTTGAGCTACATTAAAATATAAGGTCGAATAATATAATTAGGGATACTAATTAAAAGAAAATTTTAAAATTTAGTAGAACTGGACATTTGAAAGGTGACCAAATCCTCAACCCTTTTTCTCCAAAGAACCAAATTATTCTTAGATTAATCTTTAATTCATCAACAGTAAGTGCAGTAATCCAGTCAAACATAATATCGTTAAATAGAAAAAAGCTACATGATCTTTATCTGTATTTCGATTATGTTTAGATTATAAATTCTCTAAAAAAGCCAATCCAGTGAAATCTAATGTCGTAAAATAGGACAACATAAGTACATGACCCATTTACGTATTTAGATTATTCTTCGATTATACCTTTTCTAAATAACCTTATCCGGTCAAATCTAAACTCGGTAAATAGGAAAAGAAAGCAATTTTGATGGTATATACACTACCGACGGATGTGCGTTGTGGTGCATTGGATGTAGGCTCGGAACGAGAAATTGGGGAGCCGAGTTCGAATTCCAGCTGAATTCATTGCATTCACTTACGCGCAAATACCCTTGGGAAAGGTATTAATCCGTCTCTTCCCTCCAGTTATGGGTTAAATAACAGGACAGTTTGGGTTCTATAGCCTTGGTCGACAACCAGTCTACCGCAGAAAGCAATGGCAACCTACTGCAGGATAATCATCTGCCCAGTCAGTCATGTCTCCTTCGAGACATGATCGCCCAAGTGTGTATCACGTATGGCACTTAACTGACTGACTGACTGATACACTACCGGACATAATTATTAGGCCACCCCAGTTAAAACAAAATGATGAATTTCATACTATTTTTAGTATTTATTGCCAAGTGGATAACTCTAAATGAAAATAGATACATTCTTTTGTTATTATTACTTTGCAAAATTTTACAAGGCAACCAGGAATCCTTTGCCTCGGACAGCCAATAATAAGAGACTAGCATGGGGAAGAGATCACAAAAACTGGACACCAGAACAGTTCATTTGATGCACATGTTATTATGCAGTATTAACAAAAGGACCATTCTATTTTCATTTGGAATTATGGACTTGGCAATAAGTACTTAAAATAGTATGAAATACATCATTTTTTTAAAAACTGGTGTCGCCTAATAATTATGGCCGGTAGTGTAGTTTCCCACAAATAATAGTTTCCCACAAATAATAATATTTCATAAATGTGTGCTATTTGTACCAGAAGAATCCCGTTTTGAAATAAAACGAACAGAAGGCATCGATTACTTTCAGTAACGTTTGATGCAAGTCATTTTTCTTCATCAATTTTCTAACAGAAATCAATTTGAGAGCTTATCTGCCAGTATCTCTTTTGTGCCATGAATACGGTATTTTCTGAGACACGTCACTGAGACTTTTGTCACTGACGAATGAATTTCTAGCTTAGTATAATATAGATATTCTACAAGCTTAGCACAAGATCACGGAGATAAAATCCGGTATTTGAAGATTTTATTACACGGATCTTTCAAATTGTGAAAGGCTAGCTTTCCTGGAATATCGGCTTTGTACTAGTTTTTGTCAGTAGGTGAACACCTGTCACTAAAACCTGCGACACTTCTTAGAAAGGAACCAAGCACTTATTTCGAAAAATACAGATATGAGCAATCTAGAAATCTAGAAAGGAGAAAATTAATTCAAGTTTAATGCAAATGATATTATGTGCATTTTTTACTTGCAGCAATTGGAAAGTTTTAGTTCAAAGGTTTTCAATGATCTGATTTTAGATTCTAAACCAACTGTGGTAAATATCAAATACCTTCATCCATATCTCAGTTCCTTCAATACATTCGCTGTAGTTCGTCCAAGAGTGATTGTAGATATCAAGAACGTACCATTGACCGTCTTCTGTACAAGTCTTTCTTGCACGCCCTACAAAACAGAGGAAAATATACCAATAATGAATAGTGTGGTTTTTTTGTATATTTTACTGATTGCAACAAATGTGAGCCTAAATGAAACAGACATGTACTCTATCATAATAAATACCGTTGTGTATATATATATATATATATATTCGTGTAAAATATATATATATATATAGAGATTCGTGTAAAATCTTCTGTACAATAAAGACGGAAGCTGATGATAGTTCGCCTGAAATAGGCCTATACCTCCGCTTAACCATGGAATAACGTGTCTGCCTTAATTTTTTCTTACATATATATATATATATATATATATATATATATATATATATATATATATATAAATGAAAACTCAACACATCATTTAAATTGATGACGTGTTGAGTTTTCCTTTATAAATATCTTATTGCTCTGGATAACATCCACTGAGCTTTCTATATAGATATAACACTTAATATATTATATTAAGTTGATCTTGTTGGATTATTCTCGCCGTTTACGGACTGGACATCTATCTATCTATCTATCTATCTATCTATCTATCTATCTATCTATCTATCTATCAATCTATCTATCTATCTATCTATCTATCTATCTATATATATATATATATATATATATATATATATTTCTCTAAGTTGGCTGAGTTCATTAGAGAGACAACAGTGAGGCAGCGTTGTCTCAGTTCATTATCTTTACTACCAGTTATTAAACTTTACTACCTGTTATGAAAGCTCTTTTTATGTGTTTGCTCTTTAACAGAGCCTTAATATATTTTTTTGCAATAATTATGTCGTCCTGTAGCGAAGAATGTATATATAATGTCTTTATTAAAATAAAAACATATATATATATATATATATATATATATATATATATATATATATATACCTCCTGTCAAGCTCAAGGATTTTGGATTGTTTTTCTTATGTCTTAATGTAAGATACTCAACAGTAAGTGCATCAATATATATGTTGCCGTCAATTTATGCGGCATATCGATTTAGTTATTTTGCCGTCATTTTTCACAGCACGGCTCACTGTTATAATATAACTAATGAAATTCTTACCTGGGTCGACCATGCTTCGTGGATGTGAGCAAGCAACGGTCATATCCATTATGACAGCCTTCTTGAAATTCCAAGTGTTCGGTTAACCACACTGATGCTCTAAAGATTCTAGGTAGTGAGCCGAGTGGGGACAATTTGGTATCGGCCAGAGACTAGTTAAAAACTTATCGCAGAAAATTAGCCGCAAGCCGTAAGAGAATGTTTCTTGAGTAAATTACTGAATATGAGTGAGATAGAAACATATATATATATATATATATATATATATATATATATATATATATATATATATATATATATATTGGGAAAGGTATTAATCCGTTCGTTCCCTCCAATTATGGGTTAAATAATTGAGGTCTGCTGTTCGTGCGATTTGTGGCAGTCATCTGCACCAATTGTTTGTTATCAGCAGTTCCAAGAAGTGTGGATGGTACTACACAATGCCTTCACCACTATAAACAAATCTCTGTTTGGTTCTCTTGCTGGAAAAAGGTTGGACCCTCATACGTTGAACGCGACGGGAGAATCCATTATTATATATATATAGGCAGGGGTATCTTTATAAAATTTTTTCTTTTGCATTTTCTACGAAGAGTTAAAAAGATTAATTAAAAATAAAGATAGTGAAAATGTTCGTTGAATAAAGTCAGCCTTTCACGAAACTGAACTTTGCGTAGACGATTATTCAACAAAAAATTACAATCTCCCTGAGACCCACACTGTTTATGTTTTGCGGGCTACATGCAGCCCGGGAGTCACATTTTCTGTAGACTAGGTGGAAATTTAAAATTAGTTCGCTAATTCAGCGCCGATAATTATTACGCCACCCGCACCCCATAACCACTCAAGTGCTTCTCTATTATAATTAGCAAGCAGCACTATATAATTAGATAGTTATAGTGCTGCTTGCTAAGGTTAATGTAAACATTTCTATTGTGTCATGCATTTCTTCTGATGCAGTTAGATGTGCTGAGGATATATTGTTTATTAATGGACGTTTGAGTGGTTTGTTTTTGACGATTTACCAACCTTTGAGTTTTATTTAAAGCCGAAACATATTTTAGATTGTAGGAAGATTTATTTTATTTTTTTACGAGTGAAGATTAAATACATTTTTTGAATAACAATGTTTTTATTCCAGATACAAACCCTACTATTTACATCAAGGCTTGGAAGAGGACATGAGTTAATAACTTTCTCAAGTGTATTTGTACGAAAGTGAGTGCAACGAAACCGCCTGGAATTTGAACTTGGCTCTCCGATTTCTTATTCCGAGTCACTATGTATTACACCACCAGCACATCCATAATCGTAGATTTTTAGCGTTTCATTAAACAAGTGATTAAGAATTAATATGCAAACAATTGTGTAAAATGATCAACATATTTATCGCCTGAGCAAACTAAAACCAAATAATACAAAAGAGGCGAATGAAGGTGTGTATATAAAAATCTTTTAACTCTACGTGTGGAGCTCCAAGAAAAATTATGGAAAGATTGACATTTGGTAAGAATTCATTAACCATTAAGATTAGCAACTAGGTCCCACCCTTTTTCTGTGAAAACAATAAAATGTAGACGCAAATTCTACTCCATCAGCTTCTTTTCTCGCACTTTCCGCCTGTCGAATTCCCTTCCATTTACTTGCTTTCCCGACAGCTACAATTTCCAAGAATTTAGATGTAAAGTCAATAGTGATCTCCTATTTCACTAACCTGCATCCTCTCTCTTATGCTCCTTTCTCCGCCAACTCCACTCTCATCAGTATTCTCATCCTTCTCTTACCCACTTCCTGACACTCCTTATAACCTGTCACTCTTTCTCATAACTTTCCTCTTATGTAACTCCCTGCAAAGCAGTGACAGTAAAATGCCTTGCTTGGGACAATATGATTATAAAAAAAAATTTCTATACATTCATATTCCAGAGAATGTAAATAAATCTAAAAGACATGCATATGTAGCTAATCAGTATTTCATTGACTGACTGATTCGTTTTCTACGGCTTATCAACAGACAAGAAATTATTATGTAAATATAAAGTGGAGGATTAATTTTATTTTACAAACAATATATAAATTGATCCCTCACTTTGTGGCCACATTCATTCTTCTTTTACCCACTTTCTGACACCCCCTATAACCTGTCACTCTTTCTCATAACTTTCCTCTTATGTAACCTACTGCAAAACAGTGGCAATAAAATGCCTCGCTTGGAGCAGTATGATTGTAAAAAAAAATTCATGTTTAGATGTTGTGGTGCAATTGATATCGTTTCGGAATGAGAAATCAAAGAGCCGAGTTCGAATTCCAGTTGAATTCGTTTCATTAACTTACGTACAAATACCCTTGGAAAATGTATTCATCTCTTCTCCCTCCAGTAATGGGTTGAACAGCAGGTTCCGTAGCCTTGATTTGTCAACCAGTTTACAGCAGAAAGAAATGACAACCTAATGCGGAAAATAAACACTTTCTTCCCTGAGCCCGCTTGAAAAAATAGACTCATGAAATCAATATGAGAATAATATATCTTGTTTGTGCACAGTCTGCAAAATTGCGGAGTAAGCGTTTGTTTTTTTGAATTCTTGGTTTGTTAGAATTATGAGTCATTCTTATACGTAGTCAAATATGCTTAGGACAGTTTATGCTGTCTACTATTCTATTTGGATGTGCGTTGTGGTGCAGTGGATATCGGCTCGGAACGAGAAATCGGAGAGCCGAGTTCTAAATCCACTTGAATTCGTTGCATTCACTTACGCGCAAATACCCTTGGGAAAGGTATTAATCCGTCTCTTCCTTCCAGCTATGGGTCAAATAACAGGACAGACTGGATTCTATAGCCTTGGTCGACAACCAGTCTACCGCAGAAAGCAATGGCAACCTACTGCGGAATAATCTTCTGCCCAGTCAGTCATGTCTTTTTCGAGACATGATCGCCCAAGCGTGTATCACGTATGGCACTTAACTTACTGACTTACTATTCTATTCTGTGTTCAAATCGACATGAAGGTCGTTTGGGACTGAAAAGTCCCACAGAGAAAAACGAGACACGGAAGTTTCTGTAAGTTGACCTATGGGTAAAGAGAAACAAAGACATTTGTACTTTTTCAAACGTTTCTTATACACTGACAAAATCTTCTTGAAGTCATTAGCAGAAGTTCTTTATCAGACAAGTGGGGTAATCACAGAGAATTACCTTCATACTTAGGACCCATATATACTTCTATTTGCCATTTAAGAATTTATTATGTTCTCAGATTTTCAGGGTTCTATTCTCTATATTAAAGATTTTAAGAAATTCAAAATTTCTTACCTGTTTGATAAAAACTGTGAATATAGTGCGGACACGGAAGGTCGGCCACCATGCCTGCTGGTGTGTCTGGCCAACACAGGATACCATCCCATGTCCTGTTGCAAAATAAACCTAGAAAGATAAGAACTATGAGAGTCCTATATTTAAAAAGGAACAGACACAGACACACACACACACACACACACACACACACACACACACACACACACACACACACACAAGCACGTGCACATATATACGCACACATACAAATGCGTATTTTCTCATACATCAACTTGTCTGACGTTACGAGTATGAAGACTTTAAGGCTAATGAAAGTCAAATTAAAAAGAAATAAAGGAAAAAAGGAAATAATATTAAAAGACAATTTGATTGAAGTTGTTGAAACAGCTGGAGGTGAAGGCCTGTAGATTTTACAAGATTAGAGATCGTAGTTTATTTTAATTTTATTTGGTCTCATTGAAGAATTTCCAATCTGCGTGAGTCAATCAGTTAAGTGCCATAAGTGATACACACTTGGGCGATCATGTCTCGAAAGAGACATGACTGACTGGGCAGAATATTATCCCGCAATAGGTCGCCATTGCTTTCTGCGGTAGACTGGTTGCCGAACAAGGCTATAGAACCCAATCTGTCTTGTTATTTAACCCATAACTGGAAGGAATAGACGGATGATTAATAACTTTCCCAAGTGAATGCAATGATGAATTCAGCTGGAATTCGAACTCGGCTCCCCGATTTCTCGTTCCGAGCCGATATCCATTGCACCACAACGCACATCCTGCGTGAGTACAGATATCTTTTATTCTTCTGTCGCTTCTTCTCAATCAATAGAATGGCTGTTCAGAATAACCACGCCTCTCTATAACTTTCTTTACGTTGTTGCTTTCAGTAATATTGTGCTTTTACGGCCCATAATTTGTCTTTGTCAGGCTTATCGCGTCTAAACTTATCAAGTATGTACCTCCAGATACCTCCACTCATTTTCGATATCTAAATTTTAAATTGAACTTTTAAAAATAAAAAAGTTTTCTTGAAACTTTTATTTTAGTTTTAATTGAAAGCTAAATGATTAAATTTACTATTTCCAGCAAGAAAAATACTCTGGTGTATTTAAAACAGAAATTATATTGATTTGAATATACTATTTTCAATTTTTCGGTCATTTTTAAGTGATCGATACACTTGTAAACAAAAGTTAATTCCCGGTTTTAAAAAAAACTTGCAAAAATAAAATATAGGTCTCTGACACGTTATTTTTTTATAAAATAGCAAATTTAATGTTAAATTAATCTGATTTACACAAGTATTACTTATTTATAGCATGAAATTTAGAACAAGACTATTTCTTAAATACAGAGTTCAACTTTCTGACCTTTTCACCGTATGTGTTAACAAATTTGACAGATGCGAAATAAGATAAGTGTATGGCAATCAGAAGTGACATAATTGTACAAATTTTTTTCATTTAAGGCATAGAATCACACGACATTTTTAATTTACACATAGGAATTGTCTTACAAAAATAAACTTCAAATACTAAAATAAAAAGAAATTAAAATTATTTTAAAGATAGGATATGAATTAAACTTTTTAATTTTCGATTAGTAAATATAATCTTCGCTTAATAAGTTTTTAAAATAATCCCCAAAATCTTTTAAATATTTGAAAAATATTTTTGAAACTTTATAGATTATTATAATTAAAAAGATGAAAACAATTCTTTTAAAATTTCATTGTAAATCAAAAAAAGATTTTTTTCTTCAGACTATAATGTACTTTACTTATTTTATTTATTCAAGCAATTAAAAGTTAATAAAATTAAATAGTGCCATAGTTATATTTCATTTTTTATTTTATTATTGGGAGCAGAATTTTTCCAAGAATAATAGATGATTTATATTCTTTAATATTTCTGCATTTAACTAATAAAACTAATTTTCGCAACAAAATTTAATTTCTTAAACTTTTTTGAATTTACATGGAGGTGGGGTAACAGATATAAAAAAGTATTTTTACCTAGATTTTTAAAAAATAATAATTTCAAAAATAAATTCACTCTTTCGTGAATACGTCCTAAAACTTTCATTAAAATCTAACAATTATTTATTTTTGCAAGAATTTTAAAATTAATGTGTTTGTCACCGGAAAAAACCGAGTTATGTATATTACATTTTCCATTGAAAACTCTCGCAAGGATTTGGTTACCTGCTAACTAAAATCAAAACACGATTTTTACCGAAATTTTGAACGCATTACAAGGGATTAAAAAATTTTAAAAAATAAAAATATTTTGATCTTTCCTTTGAATAATAACATAAACATTTTGATGGAAAAGTTAGTTTTTATTAAGTTTGGGGCCCTTTTTATTCATACCATACTGTTTTTTCAGGGATTTATTGGAGGTACCTAAATTCGCGTCTTTACTTTGCTACCTTTATAAATAAAAGATATATAAGACTACAAAAGACGAACTCAACTCCCCACCAAAGCGTTAAGACAAACTTATAGCGAACTTAAAACAACAAAAACATTTTAATTTAGAAAATTGATAAATCCAACACTTCCGTTATCCTAAACAAGACTGACTACGATAAAATAATACTCAATAACAAATAAAACATAAAAAATGAATACAAACACCACCAGCATTCTGAAAACGCAGATCAATGAAATGATTGCAGTCAATAACGCAGAAATCAGGTCTCTAAAACTCTACCAAATTTTAGGTGAGTATTACCTCAGCTACCTATACGGGAACTGAAAAACATACAAACCTGTTATGTTTCCCTCTTACGAGGAATGGACTCTTCCTCTTACTATATAATTACCTGCGTGACTTCCGGTAGGACAGTTGACGGCAATCAAGTACGATAGCTAGTGCGCAGTTAAAGCCAGCTACTATTCAGGCAACAAGCAGCGTAACTGTAGCGTTCGAACTTACTTATTCTATTTACTCATTACTAACATTTACCTTGTACATATGTTCTTGTTATACTAATATACTGTTTTGAACCTACCTTCTGTCTTTCGTGTCTTACTTCCGGCCAAACCGGCCACCAAAACTTTGCGAAACAAAGTTTCACGACAACAGCTCCACAACCAATTAGCGACGAAGATCCACAACAAAACCTAACGTTCCGCTACATCTCATAATTTCACAAATCTTAACTTCTGTATAAATCCTCAGCTTTCTAAACAATACCTAGATGTAACCCATGGAATATTTCCTATCACACGTACAACACATAGTTCTTGAAAAAGACTGAGATAGTCTAGAGTACTTGACTATAAACAACAGAACAAACATGAAATTCGGGCACTTTATCTACAATCTCGATCACTGTATGCAACACTTTATTCGAAAATTGGAAAGACAATGTAAAATTAAACAGACAGACCTTGATCCAGATATGGCAACATTTTTAGTCTGTACTAGCTCTTGTAAAGATAGAGCATGGCAGGAGGAGTCAGGTACTTACTAGAGCGATACAATGAATCAACCTTTTTTCTAGCGACTTTATCGATGGATAGTTTACATGAGTTTCACTTGATGTTTGAGATGAAGTTAAATCCCAACAATCGTTCAAGAAAAAAGGGTAACTTGCAGGAACAAGCATTCATCATGATAGGCAAAAATTAAGGGTCTGATTAGTGATTACTAGCTTGGTTTTTGAGATACTGAATGTTACCAGCCAAATTTTCAGTAGACCAAGTAAAACAATTCTGAAATAAGCAGTTAACAGAATCTCAAATCTGTGGCACTCTTTATCAATTTATGTTAATCACTTTAATATTGTTCAGAATCAACAGGTATTGCGCTTACATAAGCTGCTCTATTATGTTCTATTCTTGTGTTATGGTAGCACGAATAAAATACTTAGAAATGAAATAATTTTAATAGAAATAATAGTCACCCTATCTGAAGGTAAAATATATTTTCTGACATTCTGATAAGGTATGGATTCAACCTAACGAAATATGCGGATGTTGATTTTAATTTTTTATCTCAAAAATTATTTATTAAAAGCAATTCATACACCAGTATATACGCTTATTTTAGTTTTTCTGCATATTCTTGCATAATTTGATACAGTGCATTCTAATTTTGTATTAAGATATTCCGAATTGTCTGTGGAAAGGTTGTAATCCGAGAAGACGTTGATGAGATTCACATGCTGAAAACACTGCACATCTTTTTATTACTAATTGATTCATATTTTACGTTTATTTCTTTTACTAGCAGTATAGCCCGGCTTTAAAACTAATCCATGGTCAATCAGCCTAAAGAATATTTGTGTGAAGTTTGGTGAGAATCAGATAAAAATTGTGGATTTGTATAAAGGACATTCAGACAGATAAACAGACACACACTTGAAGGCTAAATAAGTCCCCTGAGTAAATGGTATCATGCCTAAGACTAAGAAACACAATTATACCTACTTAGAGACAAACCCGAAGCAAAAACTAAAATAAAAGGACTGAAAAAAATACAGGCATACAAGCAGATAAACAGAAACACACACAAACATCTTGCCTTATATATATATATATATATATATATATATATATTGTGTGTATTTTTGGCAGCATTTTTTCATTAATGCAGGTTTCATTGAATAGTATAGACAAGTTTTGTCTATTAATTTTGTGTAGGATCCGTTCATACCGTCTGATATACTTGATGGTGATGTCGTTGAAAGACAACAAAAAATCACAGTATTTGTTGAATTTTTTATCGGGTCTAAGCTTTCGGCTCACATAAGCCATTATCAAAGAGTAAATATTAACACACAGTAAACATAGGACATTTAAGCTATTAACAATAAAGATAACTGAATTGAAAATATAAGTCCATCCCTACCGTGGCGGATGGCCGAAGACAGTGACAAAATAGTGGTGTTATGGTCCCTGGTCTGATTACAGACATACGTTGTTGGAAATATCGAAATTGATTGTATTCAAACCAGGTTTAAATTGTTTAATGTAGAGTGCTTAAACGATTATATATATATATATATATATATATATATATATATATATATATATATAATCGATTTTCCGTACTATTGTAAGAACTGCAACCTTGAAACTTTTGAATATTGTTTCTTATGTCTTTGTCTATGAGTGTATGAAATTTGATTAAAATCGGACCACTCCTTCTATAACCCGATTTTTTCGATTATCGATATTTATCGGGGGTACCTCGACACAAAACCTAGCTAAGAACACTCGCAGACGCTTATAGTACAACTGTGTAAATTTTCAAGAAAATCGGTTCAGCCGTTTCGGAGTCTATAGATAACGGACAGACACACACACACACAGACACACACACAGACACACACACACACACACACAGACAAAGTTCCATCTATAAATAAGTTTAGATTGTCTGATGCCAACGCTTTCGTCACAAAAGTCGGTCTTAAAAATCCTGTCTTTGAACATATGGAAGTAAACAGACATATTCTTGCAAACTCTGAAATTGCTGGAGTGTTTGTCATTTTTGTGAAATGCAGTTTTTTCTCGCGTTATTCTTAAAAAATAATTTCTCTCCTTTTTTTTTTTGTTTTTGTTTTAGCTTTTCTCTCCGTCCGGGAGGAAGAAAAAGATAAGAACTCGACAAGAAAACAATGATGAAGAATAGAAAAAAGATTAAAATATTTATTGTTAAGGCGTTTCCTTTTACATCAAAGAAGAAAATAAAAGATTTCACCGACAAAGAAATGTTTGGTTTGTAAACAGGCGGTGATCTATCAGTCAAGATGGATTGGCAAAAATGCTAAAAATATATTCCTCCAAGAAACAAGACAAAAGCACATGCATTCCCGGCACAGGAACTTTTTCCTCACCCACGCCAAAGAGACAATGACACTTAAGCACACGCGTACAGAGACACAAGTATACTTACAAACTAACATCACAGGTATACACATATATTAGATAAAAACTCAGACTAGCAAAAAAGCATAAATATATACAAACTTCCGCACACACACAGAGGGTGCGATGGGTAAATTGTCACAGTCTTATATTTTTTATTTCATACATGCTCGTTGTTTTTTACTTTGTGAACTACGCAGTATAGTAGGGTCAGTTGGGCATCGTTTACGAGAAAAAAGAGCACCATAACGCAATTAACTCCGCCAAAAATTTAGAAACAGCATGTGTACTGCTTGGCATTCGCACCGGAGGCCCCAATACGATTATTTCAGAGTTTTTAAGTGCAAAGGATTCGGAAAGAGTTGGACGAATCATATAGTGATTACGAAGGCACGGCATCTTGGAAAACTCACTCTGATCGTTCTGATAAGAAAAGAACCCCCGAATTTGTTGGTGAGCCCCTCAGACTCAACATGGAGACCTACGTCAAGTACCTTGAAGAGGTAGTGCTGTTTTGGGTCAAAAGAGTGGCTGTTAGAAGACCCTATGTCATAGCTGTCAGACAATTTCAGTGACCACATTCGTTTTTCTATTTTTATTTGGCTACCTAACTCCCGAGGATGCAACTTCTTGCATGTGTGGGGCGCAGTTGGGCGAGTGACCAACAAAACTACTTGTCCAAACAAAGATGAACTGAAATCAAGGATTATAGCAGCATTCACTAATTTAAACAAGGCGACCTACGAGTAGAAAGAGTGAGATGTTAGTATTATTGTCATTTTTACGTAATGTAGACGACAGTTTGTCTATCGCACTCGGTGCACTTCTCTACATAAAAATGCACAGACCCCAAAATGCACGCACACATGCACACGTTGGAAAGTAAAAAATTATTCGCACTCGTAACCCAATATGTTATGCTGAAAGTGTTTGATAATTTTTTACTTACTTTCTTATATATATATAATGATATACGTGCTAAAAAGTCTGCCTTCTACCGAACGCTCGTAGCCCAGCGGTAGATTCGCCGACTGACGCTAATTCGGTCGGTTTCAAGGCAATCGGAGTCTAACCGTACTGATCAGATGTGATACAGCGAAACAGATCTGTCTGCGGATGACTATAGTATATATATATATATATATATATATATATATATATATATATATATATTCTAAACATATACTGTTAAATATAAGAGACAATGAATGTCTATTATGTTTAATCATGACTCGTTCTTTAGTTGAAAATAAAGACAAAAATTCTCCAACATTTGGATATTTTTTTATTAATTTGGTTGTAAGCTTTCGGCTCACATGAGCCATCTTCAGAGAGGTTATTAAGACGGTAATACAGTAACATCCACCATCACCGATGATTTTATTTTGTGTTGACATAAAACTCCGCTAGGCAACGGCAATAGTTACCAAAAATAACAAACGCAGTTCGCAAATTTGCAATTCTGTTCTATGGCGTCACACCGCGTGATAGCGCGAAATGACAACGGAACCATGTATTCAAATGCAATGTAACGTGTTATGAGCGGATTTAAAGGTGATTTTATTAAGTGTGGGTTGTTTGGATTTTACATATATATATATATATAGAGAGAGAGAGAGAGAGAGGGAGAGAGAGAGAGATGTAAAAATTAAAACAGACACGTTATTCCATAGAATAACGTGCCTGTTTTAATTTTTACATATATTTGCTCTATATGTATTTACATACATATATATTTAGGGCTCTCCTAGAGAGTTATCCTACCACTTTATGTACAGGATACTCCTTTGGATTCTTCTATCTCTACACCGCATATATATATATATATATATATATATATATATATATATATATATATATATATATATATGTTTAAACCATTTTTAATGGATACTAATATTTGAGTAGATGGTCTTTTTTTTAATTATAAATCAGTCAATTTATTTACATCTGTTGGCCTGAATAATTAAGAAGTATTGTTAGGAAAATATGCGTCCTCCAGCAGAATTCGAAACTGCTTTCTTTAGGGAAAGCCAGCATTTGATCAGACGTGTCTTACACTTAGAACCACCCTATCAGACAAAGCCAGAATAATGCTTTTGAATACACATCTTTCCCGATTCTCGAAATATACATATCTGCTCTGTTTCATCTCCAATGTAAACAAAGACAATTTATTGAGGAAATGGATTAAATGCGATGTATTTTTAATTTATATGTTTAAACATTATTTTAATGGCTATTCATGTTTGAATTTTTTTAATTATTAAACTATATTTATTTGCATCTCAGTCAGTCAGTAAAGTGCCATACGTGAAACACGCTTGGGTGATCACGTCTCGAAAGAGACATGACTGACTGGACAGAAGATTATCCCGCAGTAGGTTGCCATTGCTTTCTGCGGTAGACTGGTTGCCAGCCAAGGCTATAGAACCCAATCTGTCCTGTTATTTAACCCATAACTGGAGGGAAGAGATGGATTAATACCTTCCCCAAGGGTACTTGTGCGGAAGTGAATGCAATGATTTCAAGTGGAATTCGAACTCGGCTACCAGATTTATCGTTCCGAGTCGAAAATGAGTGGAGGTACCTACCATAGTCACTGATGAAACCTCTGTCGTATGATCAGACGACTACATTCTACACACTTTTTTTCCAATTACCGCTATAAACGACAGACGTGAGCGAGAACATTATAACTTAGTGTTTAAGGTTGATCTGTGCTAAGCAGCTTCATTCTGTTACGTTAGCAACCGTCCCTATATATATATATATATATATATATATATATATATAATCGTGTCGCCCCAAGCAAGGCATTTTACTGCCACTGTTTTGTAGGGGGTTACATAGGAGGAAAGTTATGAGAAAGTGACAGGTTATAGGGGGTGTCAGGAAGAGGGTAAGAGAAGGATGAGAATACTGATGAAAGTGGGCTGGACAGAGAAAGGGGCATAAGAGAGAGGATCCAAGTTAGTGAGATAGGAGATGACTATTGACTTTACATTTAAATTCTTGGAGATTGTAGCTGTCTAGGAAGCAAGTAAACGGAAAGGAATTCCACAGTCGGGAAGTACGAGAAAAGAAGCTGATGGAGTAGAAGTTGCGTTTACAATTTATCGGTTTCACAGTAAAAGGGTGGGACCTAGTTGCTAATCGTGTAGCTCGAGGAAATTCATATATAGAGGGTACCAGTGAGCTAATTTCATCGTAGCAGAAGCCGTGAAAGTATTTCTAGAAGAGATACAGGGAAGCTACATTGCGTCGCTGAGAAAGCGACTGTATCCTAGCTACCATTCGAGATCGATCACATTACAGATTCTCCGTTGAGTTTTGTCAAGGACCCCTAGGTGGATAGCAGGAGCACCCGACCAGAGAGAGAATTGCAGACCCATAAAGACGGAGAGGATAATTCAAAAGATTTTATCCAATTAATATAAAATATTAATTCGTTAAAAATAGGCAGCTCGATGGATATATAGCGGATAAAAAAATAATTAAAATCAACTCTCTTCTTCACGTTTACAAAAATTCACAACGACGTGTGAAATCCTAGTTTTCCCAAATAGAAAAGGGATTTGACCATCTGCTTAAAGAAAAAGTCGAACCAAGAATTTGAAAGTAGGTGTTAAAATGATTTTTGACGGATGGGAGCGACTTGCAAGATCAAAAAGGACTTCGCGAGTAAGTGCGAAAAATCTAGATTACAATAAAAGGACTTCACCAGCGTCAGTCAGTCACAGAGAGATGGGAGCCGCAAGACAAAACAACTAACATGTAACAGTAACTTCAAATCGACCCGGAGACAAGGTCAGGTCGCACCTTGTTCTCTTTCTCCTTTAACCCTTTCAACAATTACTACTATGAACATTTTCTACATATCCTGATACCCTTAACTCAACTTTATCATTGAATACGCACTCTACCCTCAAATACTTAATAATGTTTCTAATTTAACATTAACTCCTACAACGTGTGTTATTCTTTCCTTTTAATAAATTTCTATTTTAAAATGCAGAATGTATATTTTATTCTTCTTATGCTATTCCACACAATTCCACATCTTCCAACCAGCTAACAACCAAAAAAATGATGAAAAAAAAATGATGAAAAACCTTCTGATGATTATAACTCTGCATAAATCTTGTAAGCTGTAGGGAGTTCAGTTAAGTCTGACACAAGGTCGAATCAAAGAAACATTAACCAGCTCCCTCCGTTACAGATATAATACAGAGTATTGTAAAAATATTGAGAAGAAAACTTAATATATGGTTAGACGGTTATAAATCAAGATTTATTTCGACGATGTATTGTAAATTTACATAATCTCATTCAGACCGTTACAAAATAAAAAATCCCTGAGAATATTGAAACAAAAAAAAAATAAAATAAAATAAAATAAAAATAAAAACGCTTTCAACAGAAGAAGTGAAGCTTGTATTATTTAAACCGGAAATAAATTGAGAACAGATACATTAGATGACACAATAACACAATACAGCAAAGAAACACACACACAAACACAAACTTATAAAAATTATACATACGCAAAAGGTTTTTGAATTGGACAGACGCAAAAAAGACACAGACATGATGTAAATGCAATTAGATAAATATATAAAAATGTTAAGAACGTATACTGAGGCAAAATAACATAGGAATAGACATTAAAGTCCAGAGACATAAATGGCTAAAAAGACAAAACATGGTGGGCGGAAGAGAGAGAAAAAGCAAGAAAATATTAAGAAAAAAAACCAGGAGATGAAAATACACTACATTCACAAATAAAATTACAAAAGAATTTCAAAGATAAAAACTATCTTTACAGAGACCCTTTCAAGGATTCTCTTTAAACCTTTCCCATTCTTTAAAAATTTCTTCAAATTTGTTTTAAAATCTTCCTGAAACACTTATATATATATATATATATATATATATATATATATATATATATATATATATATATGGTTAAATAAAATAAAGACAAGAGGAAAACTGTATTTTAAAATACAGTTTTCCTCTTGTCATTATTTTATTTAACCATTCTGTCCTTAATCTCAGATTATATATATATATATATATATATATATATATATATATATATACGCTCTCATACCCTGATTGAGCACTCTGGAAGAATGGTAGACTTTGAAAAACAGTAGCTACTCTCGCATGCACGCATCGCTCATTCACTAATGAATTAGACCACTCTGGCTATTGGGCGTGTATAATGACAATAAAAAGTCTGCCTTCTTCTAGCGAACGCCCATAGCCCAGAGGTAGAATCGCCGACTGACGCCAATTTGGCCGGGTTTCAATCCTGGGTTAAAAGCAATCGGTGTCTAAACGTACTGATGAGCTGTGATACAGCGAAACAGATCTGTCTTCGGATGACTATATTTATATATATATATATAAACGTAAAAAAGACATTTTTCACAAGAGAAAATATACAGAAGTTACTAATGCATAAACAAATCTATAAATACGAGGTAGCTAATGTGGTATGAACTATTATAGACCCAAGTACTTAATTTTACATTCAATTTACAGCAGATTTAAATATAAAGGAAAAATTTAAAATAAACAGATTAAATAAAAATAAATATATAAGTAAATAAACAAATATAAAAATAAATGAAAAATATATCAAATATAAAATAAACAGATTAAAAAATATTAAATTACAACTGAATTTTGCAATGATATAATACAATGGCCATACTCGACAACGAGGTGGTAGTCATTATGAAAATTCTGACCAAGTAAGAATTTTCGGCATTGCTTTTTAGAATCAGTTGGTGCACTGTATAATGAACTCTTATTATTATCTCTAAACATATTTATAAATGGAACTTTGTCTGTGTGTGTATGTGTGTGTGTGTGTGTGTGTGTGTATCCGTTACCTATAGACTCCGAAACGGCTGAACCGATTTTCTTGAAAATTTACACAGTTGTACTATAAGCGTCTGCGAGTGGTCTTAGCTAGGTTTTGTGTCGGGGTACCCCCGATAAATATTGAAAATCGATAATTGAAAATATCGGGTTATAGAAGGAGTGGTCCGATTTTAATCAAAGTTGATACACTCATAGACAAAGACATAAGAAACGATATTCAGAAGTTTCAAGGTTGTAGTTCTTACAATAGTGCAAAAAATTAATAATATATACACACATATATATATAAAAGGCAAGAGGTGTGTGTGTGTGTGTCTGTTTATCTGTCTGTATGTCCTTTATACAAATGCACAATTTTTATCCGATTCTCACCAAACTTCACACAAATATTCTTTAGGCTGAGTCTGAGCTCCAGGACCATGGATTAGTTTTAAAGCTTTCATTACACTCGAGCAACGCCGGGCTATACTGCTAGTATATTTTAAGTGTATATGGATCCGACCAACGCCAGTGTTTCTGCTAATATCTACAGCGTATTATCTTGAGACATAGCTTTTTAAATTAAAGAAGTTATCGTAACTTACAGAATTACACACATACACACATCATTTTTCTGTTGATACTCGTGTCAAAATATATGAATATGTATGCCAAAATATATGAATATGCCCTTATATGTATTCACAAATAAATAAATTCTTGTGAGAAGTTAATTTGAATTATTTGTTTTGGGGCGAAGATTGGCTACTCGACAAATTTCTGCCGATTTTTATGGATAGAGCTTGGCACTCACTCAATCTCAAGCAAGAAATTCATTTTCTTTTAAATGTTTTTTATTGCTTGAAGATAGAAGTCGATGAAATCATGGTTTGATATACGATTTTGCATATTACTAGCTTGTAAAACAGGCGAGTCTATGAAAACTGAGTCGTCGAATCAAATAAACGGCGTGGATAAATCAACGTATCTGAAGCGAAGCGCTCTCTAGTGTATGGAGGTTAGAAAAACAATCATAAAACTCAATAGAACAAGAAAATATTGGAAAGCAAACATAAAAAATGTCCTAACATAAAAGAAGAATTTGTCTTAAATGGAAATGGAATGAAATAGAACGTTTTCTATAAAAATATTGCTTTACTTCAATATATTTTAAAACTAAATTTTCTTTTCTATCGTAGTGTAACCTCCCAAACGGAAAGAAGCTTTCATGAACCGTTTTAAAAATAAATCAAGGAGTTTTTCGTATTTATTGGAATTTTTGATGGCCATTTCTGTCAGAGTTTTTCACAACGTTAAGTTATTTTCTTACTTCAACATTTAAATACAGAAATGTAGGCTTCAATAACATTCCCTGTTTAGCCAATAAAAAGCCTGACGAGAAAATTTGATTTTATAGCCAATCAGGATTGTTTTTATAGCCATTTAGGATTCACTTCTTTAATCTTGTCCCTTGATCACATCAACTCGCAGAAAACTTGGTTCCAGATTTAAAATCTTCTGTTAGTCTTTTTCTTTGCCACATATTTAATAGCACCAACACATTATACCAGAATTTCTTAACCATTTTTCACTTGCAAGAGTTTTAACTCGAAATATAATTTGCATCCCTTTACTCTTTCACTTTATTTCCAACAGACAAAAGCCGCTCGCTATTCTGGATATTTCCATGGAAAATCTTCTGAGGAGCTTTTTTTATTTTTACAAGGGGATAATGCCACTAAAACTCAAGAGGTTGTTGAGGGTAGATAACAATGAGAAGACTTTACTAAAGAGAAAGAACACCTAAGAACAGGAACCAGGAAGACAAAAGATGGTGATTGACGGTGCCTTTAAATTTTTTAAAATTGTAGGTGGTTGGGAGGAAAGAATCCGGAAGAGAGTTCCACAGACGAGAAGTACAAGAAAAAATCTATTAGAATAGAACTGACGGTTATATCTCTCCATTTCAACAGTAAAACGATGAGACCTAGTTTCTAATTTAGTCAGTCAGTCAGTTAAGTGCCATACGTGAAACACGCTTGGGCGATCATGTCTCGAAAGAAACATGACTTAATGGGCAGAAGATTATCCCACAGTAGGTTGCCATTGCTTTCTGCGGTAGACTGGTTGCCGACCAAGGCTATAGAACCCAATCTGTCCTGTTATTTAACCCATAACTGGAAGGAAGAGACGGATTATTACCTTTCCCAAGGGTATTTGCACGTAAGTGAATGCAATAAATTCAACTGGAATTCGAACTCGGCTCCCCGATTTCTCGTTCCGAGCCGATATCCACTGTACCACAACGTATGGTTGAGGGACAGCCTATTTTTCTCACTTCTTGCCGTGATAAATACACAGCAAAAGTTTTACATTCCTCGTGTGCTACGTCTGATTATTTCATAATCAGACTCCAAAACAATAACACCCTCTGATTTACTGTTCCACAGAACGGTTTTTTGCTATGAGAAGGCAGACTGGGACAGCCTTTGGTCCTATATGACAGAAGCTCGGCTTCAAACATGTTGTCTCCAAAACTGCTACCTAATCTCTGACTGGATTCTTTTCAGCAAAACCAAATAGTCAGCTCTGGTTCATGCCTGAATGCACTGCAGCTACACCTCACCGAAACCACGATTTCAAAATCTGTTGCAAAGAACTGTGTAATGTGGCCCTTCCTTCTCTCCAAACCATCCGCAATCACTGTAAGAAAGTTCATGAAAACGCGAGTGCATCTACGCGCGATCTGTCTAGGCCAAAGTTGAAAAGTAACAAATTGGATCTTGCGAATGCTGGAAGATCACCAACCAAATGATGAGATATAGCAGCCACAAAGTCATATCTTCCTTGACAGAGAGGGCGAAACTCTTCGCTTCGATCTTTGTCTCAAACTCATTGTTATATGACAGAAGCCAAGTTCTCACGTCTCACTGAGTACAATCTCAGTAATATAATCATTGCAGGAAAAGAAATCTCAAGACATATAAAAACACGACCCCGAAAAAGCAACTGCATCAGATAAAATTCCAGTGGCAGTCATTAAGAATAGTACTCTAAAATTATTATCTATTCTGGCAAGATTATTTAACTGTTGCTTGAAAGAGAAATCTTTTCCAAGCATGTGGAAGGTGACAAGCGAATGTCCAGTCTTCAAGAACGCGGGCAACGGATCACCCTTCCAGTAAATACCCATTAATCTCCTTAGCATCATCAGTGAACTTCCTGAGTTCATTATCAACAAGAAGTCGTCGAGCATTTGGATAGGAACAAACTCTTGTGCGACGAACAGTACTGTTTTCGATCAGACCGATACACTGCAGACGTAACTATAATTGAACACAAATTTAGTGAATCCCTTGATGACACACATATTACAAGAACCATAACATTGGGTATCAGAAAGACCTTTGACAAGGTTTGGCATAAAAGTACTATCCAAGCTATGGAATCACTGGAAGAGTTTTTCTCTATTATAAAATCTTTCCTAACAGATCCCTGAGGTTTTTTTTTTATTAACGACAAATCTTCCGAGGCCCTGACAGTCAACACAGGCCTCCTGCATGGGTCACTTCACAGACAAACCCTCTTTCTGATTTATATAATAATATATACCGATTATTAGTAATCATCTATGCCAATGATGCGGTGATATATGAGCGCACTCCAGAGATTGATAAGCTGAACTCTCTTCCGAACTAATACTAACTTCTCAGTGAGGGAAAATGGCTGGTTATATTCAATGCCTTTGGTTACTTTCCATCACCACTGATCAGACCCGAACTAACACCAGGCAGAATGAACGGGTGTCTGCTCGAGGAGGACCCGTACCTTGAGAAGATATTCGGCCTCAGATTCACACTCGGCCTCAAGTGGAATTCCTGTATACGATCCATCGCTAAAGATGTAGGTAAAATGTAAGTAAGTACCTGAACTCCCAGGCTATTCTCCAACTTTATAAGAGCCAGAGATCAGGTCGAATATACAGTATTGTTCCCATATCTGGACAGGAGCTGCCAAGACCTCACTTTCCAGTCTTGATTAAGTTTGAGGATGTCTCCAAGATTTTGTTGAAGAAGAATTATTTTCCACAATCGAACATCTTTCTCATCTACCTTTCTAAGAAACAGATCAGGCTGACAATTGAGTACTGTTCCCATATCTGGACAGGAGCTGCCAAGACCTCATTTTCCTGTCTTGATAGCGTTCAAAAGCATCTCTGAATTGTAGTTAGAGGAGGATTTTTTTTTACACTCGAACGTCTCTCTCACATAGGCGGAATGTAACGAGTTTCTCACTACTCTGTCGCTACTACGATGGAAAGGGCTTGGGCAATCTGCAACTCCTGGTTCCGCCAGGTCTAACCTTCAAGACTAGGACCTATCATGCCACTTACATAGTAACAAACCACTCACAAACCCAACGTATTCCATCGGCGAGAAGTAAGTTCCACTCAAAACAGATTCTTCCGGCAAACCACAACCCTATGGAACTGTTGCAAAAAGAAAAAAAATCATGTGTTGGTAAAAAGCAACCACAGGAAATTCACCCATCTTGTCTTAATCTCCGAAACGCTATTCTCAGACGAACGACGGCTCGAATAACAACGGCTCCCCCCAACCTCAAAATGAGCATACCACGTTTTATCCACTCGACCTGGCTACCACTCAGCCAATAAGCGCTCAGCACAGTAAATATAAACGGCTACAAGCGACACCAATTCTGTTTACCATGAAGTGCTGTCCGATTCTCCATTTGACCAACGCTCGCCAATTCGCCGTCGCCACACTCCCTTACAAAACATACACCCGACTTTGGCTCGTTTGGGTCGCCGAGGCAAGTCACTGGTACAGGAACAAACTCTCAAGAGGATGTTTCTCCGATCACTACAACCTTGAGCTGTTTAAGTCTCCAGTCTACCGTTATCTTTCCTTCTTATTCTTATAAATTACCCTTGACGTAACCCTCTACCTAGCGTGCACCCAGGCCTTGTATATGGCAAACCATACCGCAAAAAAACAAACAAAAGAAAGAATTGCCCTGAAAGTATTTATAGAAAAGACAGAGAAAAGTAATATCACAGTGGTGAAAAAATGTGACTGAAGTAAAGATGCCAGGTCAAGACCGATAACATTGCAAGCACTTCTTATTATTACGGACCAGATATGACAGTAATATTCAATGCACAGAGAAATGGTCGATTTATAAATGTTCAAGATGGATTCCGACGAGTAAAATTGTCTGTCAAAACACAGTGAACAGAACTTCTTAACAACCGACCTGAAAACTGATTCAATATAATCGCCCGATTTTATGTCAGTAGAAAACGTCGAAAAAGAAAGCGTGGCGAGTTGCTCTCTTGAAGGTTATCATCTGGGTACAGGGGATATTGATGAAAGGATAATAGATTAACGGGATTCAAGAAGATAGATGGCAGTTGAGGTTTCATTTAAATCTTTGGAGATTGTAGCAAACAGGGGAGCAAGTAAACAGGAGGGAGTTTACACAGGCTGGAAGTGCGAGAAAAAACTCTTGGAATAGAAGTGATGATTAATTTAATTTACATTTAATTATTTCAACAATAAAAGGGTGGGACCTAGATGCCAACCTAGTAAAGCGTTTAAATTCATGTGGTCGGGGCCCCAAGAGAGAAGCTCGTCAGAGCAGTTTCTAAAATTATTTGTAGAAAAAAATCCACAAAGTTGGTAACTTATATGTATCTTGGTTGGGCTGAGAACTTTTCTGTAATATTACGTCCTTGTGTAAATTCTACATATCGTTTAGTGTTATGTTGTGTGTAACAGAAATAGTTGAGTAAATAATCACAAATAACGGAAATAAAGTAAATGAAATATATTACTGGGAAAATGTATGTACAACAGAGTATTAGTAGAGTACAGGAACAAGGGTTTAGTAACACGTATCGTAGTAAGACGTAGAGTCTGTGTATAGCACACTTCCGGTTCACTACCGGAAATACTCGACTGACTTGGTATCGAGCCGAACAGTCAACGCTAACGCAACGCTCACCTCGAGGTCTTTACGCTACCACTTTATGTAGTGATAGGAACAGAACAAAGGTGGAGAGCGCCCTAACATTTAGTAAAATCTTAGGGATTTACATTGGGTTCTCAATGATTTGAGGATGTTTTGCTTCACCACAGTAATTTGGCCTGGCGATGTTTTCGTGGCATGTGATAGGAAATATAGTGATCTGGAAAAATCAAGTCATGTTACACGTGGTTGACATAAATGTCTGCATCGGCGGTGCGCAGATCCTAAAGTTGGAAGATAGCAACAACAAATCACTGTACAATAAGTGCCTTGTTGCATTCTGCATTCTTGCTTGTTGGAAATCTTCATATGTAATTCCTATTTTTAAGAGTTCAGGCAAACCATCTGATCCTTCTAACCATTGGCCTATTAGTCTTTTGACAAAATACTAAAACTACGAATTGTTTAAGTGTTGTGACCAAGTGAATGGTTTAAGAAATAACAAAGCATGTATCATAGAAAGATTATATATTTAACTGTAAATGCAGCAGAAGAATATTACACGACTAATGCGTGTGTCGGTTGTCCAGCGTTTAATCAATTCGACTGTTCCGCCAAGGCCTTCTCTCTTACTAATCTTATAGTAGGCGAAAGAGTCCAACATAGACTCTTTAGAGCAGGGACACCACAACATTAAGCATCTTATCTCGCAGGATGTTCTTTCGCTATACCAACCGCTGATGTGTTAACAGATACTACTGAAAGAGTTTATTAAACTTTAGATAAGAATGGTGAATCTCGGATTGTTGCTTCGGATGTCTCGAAAACATTTGCCAGGTTTTTAGCATATTGGTCTTTTCACAAGTTGAAAGGTATTGGTTTTTCGGGACGAATTTTTGAATTGATTCAGTCTTTATTATCGAATTGTGAAATGAAAGTTGTCTTGAACAGCCACTCTTCCAACTTTTATTGCATTAAGGCAGGCCTCTCCAAGGCTCTATCTTCCTGATGGCATCAGTTCTCAAATCCCTACCTATGCTGATGACAAAAGTATTTATTCCCGTATAAATAGTAAGTTTGATCGGTTCGATAAGGTCACATTGGCAGCTGATTATTAATAACATTAATATTTTCTACTAAAACAAAATGCATAGCAATTATAAACAAGACGAATCTTCACTTCAAAACATCATCCGAAAATATGCAACTCCCGTTGACTTAAAAAAAATTAAATTATCTATTATACAAAATTCAAAACGGCTAACCTCATCGTCCAAAATAACATTTCACCCGCAAATTTTAAACTACGGTGAACCAATATCATTTACAAATTTACATGTCCTTTGATCCACTAAATTTCGTAAATAATTACAGTACTGTGCAAAAGTATTAGGACAATAACTATTTTATCTTTTATAGGGCATATTGACAGAAAATAAGCAATTAAATTAAAGTAATTTGATTTGATTTACTCAACAAATGCTTTAACAAGAAAAAATACTTGTTACAAAATAAATTTAATATTTTGTATAATCTCCTTTTGCTTTGATCACAGCCTTCATTTTGTCAGGCATTGATATCACAAGCTTCTTCAATGTATCTAAAGGTATCTCCTGCCAAGCAGCTTGTATTTGTTCCCAAAGTGTGTCTTGCAAAGTAACATTAGATTTATCAATTCGAGAAGGGAGAATAAGAAAAAAGTCAGTCATATCCAAGGATAGAATAATGAGTAGTTTCAAAATAACTTGTTTAATAGAAAATAGGAAAAAATAAATATAACTTCTTTTTAATACATTTCTTTAACACCTAGTTTTAAATAATCAATATTTATTAGCAATTTACTTCGCTTTTCACCCTGTATTTGAATTTCAGTGAAGTTTTTAGGAAAATCACCCTGTCCTAATACTTTTGCACACTACCAGTAGTGTTCAAAAGTGTTAGGACAGGGGTGGTTTTAAACTTTATTTTTATGCCTCATAAGAGATAAAATAGTTCTTGTCCTAATACTTTTGCACAGTACTGTATATCGAAACTAACTCAGAACAGAGTCCTATTCGATCTCATTTAAACACACGCGGAGACCTACTGTAACATACTTGTCTGTAACATACTTGTTGACAATACAGATATTATAGCATTATCTAGATGCAAAAGATGTAGGCATTATTAATAAAAAGAAAAAAACCCAACACTCAATAATATCAACTAACAACGTGCTGACCGTGTTCAGAAGATAAAACATACACATTACTCTTTTTTTAAAATCGTATCACCCCGAGCAAGGCGGTAATGCCACTGATGTGCAGGGGGCTACATAAGAGTAAACAGATTAGGGGGCTACATAAGAGTAAAAAGACTAGATAGGAAGAGAATAAAGTGAACGACGAACCAGTTAAGGATGGGAATACAGGTGTGATGACAATTGTAAAGGTAGAGAGAAAGAAAGAGATATACAAGTTGATGTAGAAAGAACTAGAGTCAAGTGGTTAAGAGATTGGTATTGGCATTACATTTAAATTCCTGGAGGTTGTAGCCGTCAGGAAAGCAATAATATGGAAGAGAGTTGCACAGGCGGGAAGTTCGAGAAAAGAAGCTGATGGAGTAGAATTGTCGTCTGCATCTGGTTGATCTAACAGTAAATGCGTGACAACAAACATAACACTACATATTTCCTGTTACACGTAAAATAAAATCCATCCTCGATAATGGTTAAAAGTATAGCCGAAAGCGCTCGTTAAAACAAAATATTTGGAGAAATTTTATATAATTTATGTCCGTATAAGAAAAAAAATATCATACGATCACATGAAAAATAACATAGAAACATAACCATAATACCTTATTTGTCATGTTTAATGAAGCCTGCACACACACACACACACACACACACACACACACACACACACACACACACACACATATATAATTTAATTTCTTAGTCTCCTTGTTGTCTGTTAAATTTCAGATGCAGCTGTTATGGTCGCCACATATTTATTTTCATTTTTGGCCATAATGTATAATTTATTATTACTGAATTAGTTCAAGGCGCCAATTTCCCACCAGCATTTTTAACTTAGTAGACACGTGCTTTAGTAGATAAGCCAGTCAGTTGAGTGCCATACGTGATACATGCTTTGGGCGATCATGTCTCGAAAGAGACATGACTGACTGGGCAGATGATTATCCCGCAGTAGGTTGCCATTGCTTTCTGCGGTAGACTGGTTGCCAGCCAAGGTTATAGAACCCAGTCTATCCTGTTATTTAACCCATAACTGGAGGGAAGAGACGGATGAATACCTTTCCCAAGGGTATTTGAGCGTAAGTGAAACGAGGAATTCAAGTGGAATTCAAACTCTGCTTCCTGATTTCTCGTACCGAGTTGATACCCACTGCACCACAACGCACATCCGCAGTAGATAAGAGCCTTTCTTAATTGAAGTAATTGGTGGGCGTGAGTTCAATTCCAGAGTAGGCTCGTGCAAATGCTTTGTATAACCTGGTTGAGTAGTAGAGCTGATACGAGCAGATAGAATTAGCCGATACGAGAACCCGTCTGATATGGACAGCGGAATGAGAATAGTTTTTTCCCCGTCGATTAAATAAAATGAATCTCTCTCTCTCTCTCTCTCTTCACCTAGCCCTCACGGCTCAATGTCGGAGAAACTCGCTTGTAACACTCAATAAAGCTAGCGAAATTGTACCATTAAAGAGCAAACCCAGAGTTTACCCCAGTTATGATGAACAGTTGTATACAGAATGAGGTTCTTGAGACTGGGACGTCTACTAATTCCAGACCCCAAGTCAGTCAGCTAAATGCCATACGTAATACACACTTGGACGATTATGTCTTCTTTCAATTCATGATTGAACGGACAGAAAATTTTCCAGCAGTAGGTTGTCATTACCTTCGGCGATAGACTGGTTTGGATATCACGAACCCAATCTGTCCTGCGATTTAATCCATAGCTGGAGGGAGAAGAAACAGATTATTAACTTTCCCTTTGCGCTTAAGTGAATGCAAGGAATTTAACTGAAATTCGAACTCGGCTCTCTAGCCAATATCCACTGTGCCACAGCGCACATCCTAAGTAGAACTTATATATTCGTACGATTGTTAAAGATACTGAAAGCAAAAGTCTCTTCACTATATCGCACTTAAAAATACCTGACGCTACAATTACAACTGAGATACCCTTTTACCGATTACATTATATCTAATTGTTTTTATAAAAAAAAAGATCATGATCATATTATGACTAATACATTTAGATGTGAACCAAATTGAAAGAAAATAAAAGAAATACTAGTCAAAAATAGTTAAGAATATTTCATCTAATGATCAAGGTCCACTACCGGCCATAATTATTAGGCCACCCCAGTGTTGTAAAAAAATATTTATTAGTATTTCATACTATTTTTTAGTATTTATTGCCAAGTGAATAATTCTAAATGAAAATAGAATGGTTCTTTAGTTAATATTGCACAATAACATGTGCATCAAATGAATTTATAAATATTTAATAATTACCTATATTGCAGTTTCATCAATGAAAGGATGAAGAAAATTTAGGGTGATTCAGATGAGTTTATCTTTGCTTGCTTGCTTTGTGAAATTTTGAAAAGCAATAATAGCAAAAGAACCATTCTATTTTCATTTGGCAATAAATACTAAAAATAGTATGAAATACATAATTTCTTTTAAAAAAACTGGGGTGGCCTAATAATTATGGCCGCTAGTGTAATATTACTATCAAAACTTCTATATGAAAAGCAAATTAAATTAAGAAATTCTAGCCAAAAACTAATAGTAGAATTGCAGTGTTTCATCTAATAAAAACTTTAAAACAATTTTATTCGAATGAACTTTGATTTCACTTAAATATGCTATTCATTTTATTTACCTTTTAGGCTAAAATACGAGGGTCATTCAATAAATAAGATGAAATTTACGGTATAAGGACTTCTAATACAGATAGAAGCTTTTTTTTTAAAGTTTCCTTTACTTCTTTTTCAAAGGGATTTAATTTTTTTGCAGATTGAAAAAAACTTTGAGAATTTTGGATATTAACAAAGATGTCTGACCAAGAATCATGCTCCTGGATTTAACAGACGTCAGTTATCAAGTTTTAGTTGCTGAAGGGTGCAAACCAGTTAAAATTCAGAGGAGAATGTCAACTGTGTATAGTGCCACATGTTTCATCTAAAAATTGTCTACAAGTGGGCTAAATTGTTTTAAAGAAGAACGGAGCAGTGTTGAGAATGAAGACAGGCTACAGAAGTGAGGTCTCCTGAGGTGATCGAATCTGTCAGTGATCTCATTCAGTCTGACAGAAGGGTGACAGTGGATGACATTGCAGAGACTTTGAGCCTAGCTGTTGAACAAACATAGGGGTCATCAGTCACATGGACTCGTCTTGCATCAAGATAACGCAAGGCCTCACACAGCAGCCCCAACGGTGCAGACCATCAACGAGCTGGGTTGGAAATTGCTCCCTCATCCCCCTTACAGCCCAGATCTTGCCTCTTCAGACTTTCACCTGTTTGGATGCTTGAAAGCGTTCATGAGAGGTACGAAATTTGAAAGTGACGATGAAGTCAAAAGTGCTGTGAGCGATTAGCTGAGACATTAGTCCAAAGTTTTTGACGCTGAGGGAATACGGAAGCTTGTGCACAGATGGGAAAAGTGTGTGACACTGCTGGGAGACTACGTTGAAAAAAAAGTAAGCATCTATATGTATTAGAAGTCCTTATACCGAAAAATTCACTTTATTTATTGAATGACGCCCGTAGCATTCCTTATACCGAAAAATTCACCTTATTTATTGAATGACCCTCGTAGAAGTCCTTATACCGAAAAATTCACCTTATGTATTGAATGACCCTCGTAGAAGTCCCTATACCAAAAAATTCACCTTATTTATTGAATGACCCTCGTACATGACAGTAAAATATTTGTAGTTCATAAAGTATTATTAATAGTAATAATCGCACTGGGGAGAATACAACCGAAAACGGAATATTAACAATATGCTTTCGGCTCGTTTATATAGAACAAATAAATTTCAGAGTGTGTTGTCTTAGTCTCAATTTGCTTATATAGTAGTAAGTCCTGACATTTTATGTCGCGAGAGTAATTTTGTTTTGGTGTAAACATTCGCAGGATAACAGTCCGGTGACATATGTTGTTTATGTAGTTCCTTCTCGGTCGAGGGATCAGCTTCGAAGAACTGTGTCCTCTTTACGCCGTTGGCTCTAACACTCATTGGATGACGATTAGGTAACACCTGCTGCTCATGTCAGCCTTTACTGAGAGAGAAATCCACCCCTTTGGACTTAATCTCCTTCATGCTGTTAGTTTTTTTTATATTTATTTATAAATGTCATGATTTTTCTTGGGAGTAATAGTTGTGTGGTTCTCCGTTGCCTTCTCCACGATGATTTATCGAGACACCGCCTTTAGTTACCTGGCCGTTGGTTCCTGGAGAGTTTTTGCTTGCAGTGTGTCAAACTAGATGGTCAAGCAATAGCGATTTTGTCAGTGGCAACCACATGATAATATCCGCAGGCGCAAAAATAGTGAAAAGGAAATCGGCTTGATACTGAACTGAGACATGACGAATTGCGTCTTAGGTTACTGCCAGTTATCTGAAAAAGTCCTCCGGGTCAAACTAAAAGTAAAGCCCTTCGATATTACCGTTATAGTAGTGTACGCGCCGACAACACAAACCACTGAGGCAGAAATAGAATCTTTCTACTCCACAATGGATAGCAACAAGGCTCAATGTAAATCGTAAGGAATTAGAATTTTCATGGGATACATGAATGCCAAAGTAGGTAAAGAGAGAGAAGGGGCACAATTAGCAATTTTGGATTAGGAAACTGCAATGATCGAGGAGAAAAATGGGTCCATGGTACTCAGTAACTGACAAGTTAATAACTAATATCTGGTTTCAAGAACACCCAAGACAATTATAGTCATGGAGAAGTCCAGGAGATGACAAAAAAAAAAAAAAAATGAAATTGATTATATAATAATAAACATGAGATTTAGGAATGCAGCTGTTCATTGTAAAACTTATCCATGTGTCGACTGTGGAAGCGACCACCTCTCAGTTATATGGAGAAATAAAGATGAAACTAGGAAGAATGAAGAAGCCTAGTGCATCACCCAGACTGAAATGCAATAAACTTTGAATGATCTTAACCTGCACAAAAAATACACGGATAGAGTGAAAAAAAAATTGTGAGAAACAAATTGGAAACGAAAACTCAAAATGGGGTATACAAAAAGAAGCATTAGTGACATCGGCCAACGGTATTGTCTCAAAGAAAAAAAAACAGATATAGACGGAAAAATGAGTGGACCATAGATGAGATTCTCGACATGATGCAAGGGAGACGGAAATAATACCAAGACATGGAAGTAAATACAAAAAACTGCACAAAGAAATGCAAACATGCGAAAGAGAAATGGCTCAACGACAAATGCACGAGAAATAGAGATTGAGCATGACCAATAAAGGAGACATGCATAAAAGAGGACAAAAAACATGCTTCTCAACAGGACGTATAAAAATCAAGGATGAAACACTCATTTTATTGAAGGAGGAAATACTACAGCGGCAAGAAGAATATATAGAAGATCTCTTCCACTACAAGAGAAACTGTCTTGGACCCGATTAATGGTCCAATAAGAATAACGCAAAACAACCAAATAGGAAAATACGAATATATGTTAAATACGGAAAGAATACAGTACTTGAAAATTGGTTAGTAGAAACGATAATAAGAGTTAGTGTGGAATACTATGATTCGACACTAGGCCTTAGAACTGGGTCTTGTAATAACCGTTAAGGTAGCAGTGTTCGTGGAATGACTATCGGTTAATTTCGGGCCGCTCTGAGAGCTCTCTCCTCAGGCTACTTCCTCTCACCTCTTGTGAGGGGAGGTATAAATAATTGTTCAAAGAGTTCATTCAGTCTGTCGGTGATGCCGCCATGACAGTAACCGACAATACATAGAAATATTGACAGACTGGAAATATTAAAATCCGAAGTGGAAGCTGCACTGACCAAACGGACTACAAAAAACAAAACAACTGAAACAGACAGCATTGCAATAGAGATGTTCGAAGACTTAGACGATTTCGGCGTAGACAAAATCATAGAAATAATAAATGAAATCTACAACAACGGCCAAATTCTGGAAGACCTAAGCATATCGATTTTCGTAGCACCGTCTAAAAAGCCGGAATGAAAGCCAAATGAATGTGAATTCCACCGAACAATCAGTTTAATGAGTCCTGTAGTAAAACTAATCATTCACAATTCTGAGGAATAGACCGAACAGCAGAATCAGACCGGAAGTAGGACAAGAACAGTGTTGTTTCGTCAATGACACTGGAACAAGGAACGTTACATTTATGCTTAGAATAATATCAGAAAGAGAAACAGAAATTCAGAAGGATGTGTACCTGTGTTTAATCGACTACGCAAAGGCATTCGACAAAGTACGGCACAAGAACATGATACAGACGCACGGCAAACTTGATATATTTGGAAAAGTCCTTAGAGTAATCAAGAATCACTACTGGCAGCAACCTGTCTACATACGGACAGAAAACGTGTTCAGCAAATACACAAAGATAGAAAGGAGCATAAGACAAGGATGTGTATTCTCACCAGATTTATTCAGCTTATAAAGCGAGACAATTTTGATAGCTCTAAATGTCCCTCCAGGATTCATTGGCGGTCGATCGCAATCTGAACAATATAAGGTATGCAGATGACACAGTGCTGATAGCAGACACAGAAAAGAAACTACAGGACCTCATATCTTAAAGAAAGGACTACACATAAACTACAAGAAAACTGAATGAATGGTGAATGGTAATCAATAAAAAAAAAAGGAGCCCAAAATGTCAATTACAAGTTGGGGGATACTAAAATGAAACAGGTGCAAAAATTTAAATTTAAATTTAAATTTAGATTTTAAAACCTGGGAAGTATTTTAACAGAGGACAGAACGTGCAATACGGAAATCTGAAGGCGATACGCTAATAATGCACTCCAGAAGCTGAGTAGAGTATTAAGAGATAAGAAAATCTCGTTTGAAACAGAGAAGAGAGTACGGATTGTTATGACATGTTTGTCCTTCAGTGTGCCAGCGAATGCTAGACAATCTAATCAAAGATGAAAGAAAGACTTGAAGCATCCGAAATGTGGTTCTACAGAAGGATGCTGAGGGTACCATGGACGGAACATGTGAGCAACGACGAGGTTTTGGGAAGAATGGACACAAGAAGGAAACTGATACTTAATATGAGGAGAAGACAGCTGAAGTTTTTGGGGCATGTAATGAGGAAGGAGGGTTTGGAGAACCTGGTGCTCACAGGACGGATAGAGGGAAAGAGAAGCAAAGGAAAACAACGCATGACATACTTGATGGACTTGAGAAGATAAATGGTTGAGTGGGAATTGTGTGGGATAACAGGAGTATTAAAAAAGTGACAAGATATATGAAGATGTGGCAGGTTATGATCGCCTAGGTCCTAAAGGAACACGGCACATAAAAGAAGTACTAAGTACACACAAGTTCCTCGGAAAAAATATCTATCTATCTATCTATCTATCTATCTATCTATCTATCTATCTATCTATCTTATATTATCTTAAAACATAATCACTCATCATATCTTAATAAAATCTGGAGAGGCCATCAGCGCCAAATTTCAGTTATTAATTCAAATATGTCAATTATGCATTATGAAAGTGATTCTTTGAATGAACAGAAAAGATGCTGCTTTCGGACATCCCAATGCAAGACCTCATTAAGCTAGAGTAAGAGTTTACTCATCAACCAATAGGTTTCCGGGCCTGACATATAGATGGCGCCACTAATAAAAAATCCGTATTATTTTTATGAAGTACTAACCTTCAAATAGCACGTGACAAAATTTGGGCCCAGTCGGATTATCTTTATATATAAAAGTCAGTCTGTGAGTCTGTGTGCGACTGTTCCTTATGCACGCCTACATTTTTTAAGCTACGCTATTCAAACTTTCTACGGACACATATCTACAGGGAAGCCAGGTCGACAAATACTTTTTGAGTTTTAAGTTCAGCAATTTTCCCTTTCGAACTTTTTGGTCATTGGAGCCAATAGTTTACATTTGTTCCGTAAAACATTTAAGCTATAAGATGGTTGCTAAATTACGTCACAGAAATAAAATCACACGTGTTAAACGCGGCTAGAATATCCCTTTATTAAAAAAAAGAGCCTTTATATTTTATTTAAAAGTGTTATTTCAAACAAGAACAAAACATTAAAAAAAAGTGCACTTTTTCCTCTAAAATTAAATGTCTACATTTTTAAATATTCTTCGAAAATTTCTGAACTGAGAGCATAATAGTTTTTATATTTCTAATTTCAGTAAAACAAAATAAATAACTTTTATTTTTATGTTAAATTCATTTAGTCAACAAAAAATGTAACTATTTTACCCCGTAATTTTGAAACAAAAACAAAGGCAATGTTGTTTACAGTGTCACACATAACATCAAATCACGTTTACACAAAACAAAAGAAAATAGATTTTTTAATGGTTACTAACAGGCTCATCTCTCCTTTCCAACTTTCAATAAATGTTTTCCATCTTCTCCTCTCATTGGCATCTTCTACTACTAAAATGTTCTGAGTTGCACGGGCAACGCCGGGCTATGATGCTAGTTTGTTTATAAATTACAGTTATATAAGTGAAGATACTGTTGCAAATTTTCAAAAAAAAGAAAAAAAGAAAAGAAAAATGGAAAAATCTGAATTTCGCGTGTTGATAAAGCATTGCTTTCTGATGGAAAAAATACTGTTCAAGCAAAGCAATGGCTTGATAAGTATTATTCGGACTCTGCTCCATCGGAAAGAACGGTTAAGAGTTGGTATGCTGACTTTAAACGCAGTCGTACAGGCACAAATAATGTTGAACGTTCAGGTCGCCCAAAATCGGCAGTTGTCCTCGAAAACACAAAAAACACCACAAACTCATTTTGGGCGATCGTAAATTGAAGCTGTGTGAGATAGCAGAGGAGCTGAACATATCAGAAGGCAGTGTATTCACCATTTTGCAGGAACATTTGTTAGTGAGAAAGTGGGTGCTGCATTTGCTCACAGTCGATCAAAAACAACAACGCGTCGACGATTCAGAGCGTTGTTTGCAACTGTTTCAATGCAACAAGAATAAATGTTTGCGTTAATATGTAACAATAAATGAAACATAGATCCACCACTCCCCTCCGGAGTTAAATCGGCAGTCAGCTGAGTGGAGAGCAGCAGATGAAGCCGTCCAAAGCGATGAAAGACGCAAACATCA
The DNA here is from genome assembly GCA_037127315.1 of Ascarosepion bandense. Lineage (NCBI taxonomy): Eukaryota > Metazoa > Mollusca > Cephalopoda > Sepiida > Sepiidae > Ascarosepion > Ascarosepion bandense. The sequence goes on from JBBBDQ010029918.1 coordinate 253,288, forward strand.
ACAGACAAGGTTTTGGCCTCCTTATTTTGGGATGCGCAAGGTATTTTCATCGATTATCTTGAGAAAGAAAGAACCATCAATAGCGAATATTATATACCATTATTAGTGCGTTTGAATGAAGAAATCACAAAAAAAAACAAAAAACAAAAAAAACAAAACAAAAAAACACGGCCACAAATGAAGAAAAAGGTGATCTTTTCCTAAGACAACGCACCGTACCACAACTCGATCGCAATGATGTCACAACTACACGAAGTGCACTTTGAATCGCTTCCGCATCCACCATATTCTCCAGCGACTACTGGCTGTTTGCAGACCTCAAAAGAATGATCTAAAGAAAGAGATTTGGCTCTAATGAAGAAGTGATATTGGAAACTGAGGCTTATTTTGAGACCAAAGACAAATCATTCTACAAAAAAGGCATCAAATTGTTAGAGAAGCGTTAGAATCAGTGTATCACTCTAGAAAGAGACTATGTTGATGAATAAAGTCGAATTTTGCCTAAAAGTTGTTTTGTTAGTTAGGCCTGGGATTTATTGAGTGATGTGTTAACATAATAAGACTAAAATGTTCTCAGATCAGTCAAGGAGCATTTTGAACAAGTTAAGAAAATGATCAGGATTTTGAATCAGTGAAGCAAAGGAACATCTTTTTTTAACCAGTAATGTAAATCGTCAGAATTTTGAACTTAGTAAAAGAAAATGGACAGCATTTTGATCGGGTGAAACAAAATGAATATAACTTTGAACTGGTAATGCAAATTGGACTAAACTTTGAGGAAGTGAAGCGAAATAGACATAACTTTTAACCAAAGCAAATGAACAACATTTTGAACAAATGCAAAGTTTTAGCATTTTTAATCGTTGCAGTAAAATGAATAATATTTTGAACAAGTAGAACAAATAGACATTACTTTGAACAATTTGGGTGAATGGACAACATTTTGAACCAGTTAAGCAAATGGGCATAAACTTGAATAAGTGAAATAAATGGACAGCGTTTTGAACTAGTGTAGCAAACGAAAATATGCTCTTCACATTTGATGTTATGAAGTTTTCAAATAAGGACTCATTGCGGGCCTTGCATAAAAAACTCCACTGAAAGAAAGGGAAATGTTTATATGATTTGAGAGAACGCGCGATCATTTTCTTCAATTTTCTAAACATATTCATAAATAAAAATGATCGACTTTTACAGGTCACAATCGTAAAATAACACAAAACAAAACTTTATATGGGACAACATTGAACGACAAAATGAGTGAAATCTAATGTCCCAAAAACTAGTTGATTCAAATAAAGGATTCTTTTTTTTTTCTGCGAAAAAAATTACTTTTAATAGAAAAGATGAATTTTATGTTTGGAGGGTAATTACCTTGCGTTGGATAGGGATCTTCTTCCATGGATCTGTTACAGTTTAAACTCGCTTGGTTCAAGATTTCTCGTTCTTTCTTTCGGGATATAACAACTCGGTTCTACAAAACAGAAGCATACCAGACATCAAATCAGGAAGACATAGGACATATATATATATATATATATATATATATATATATATATATATATATATATATATATATAGATATATATACCTCTGTGTATATTGGTCTATTGTGATAGTCCAAGGTTCTGTTTGATTTGTTTATTAATTTTTTAATGATAAAGTTAATAAATTATGTACAAAAAAAGCATCAGTTAGTTAAGTGCCATACATTATACACGCTTGGGTGATCATGTCTCGAAAGAAACATGACTAACTGGGCAAAAGATTATCCCACAGTAGGTTGCCATTACTTTCTGCGGTAGACTGGTTGCCAGCCAAGGCTATAAAATCAAATCTGTCCTGTTATTTAACCCATAACTGGAAGGAATAGACGGATTAATACATTTCCCAAGGGTATTCGTGCGTAAGTGAATGCAAGGAATTCAACTGGAATTCGAACTCGGCTCTCCGATTTCTCGTTCCGAGTCGATATCCTCTGCACCACAACGCACATCCTGCACCACAACGCACATACTGAGCCACGTATAAAAACATCCACAGCAATGACAGTGCTAACAGTAGTAGTTGGAGGAGAGAAAAAAATTACTAACTTAAGAAAAATTATCTTTTCAATGTCAGGAGTAAACGGAGACATTCCTGTCAAGAAGGAAACAAAACTGCTTTGAAATTTCTTAATACTTTCCGCATGAGTAAGTTTTTGTATGAGTAATCTCTTTTGTCTTATTTTATTTTATCATGTCAGAATAGTAAGTCAGTAAGTTAAGTGCCATACGTGATACACGCTTGGGCGATCATGTCTCGAAAGAGACATGACTGACTGGGCAGAAGATTATCCCGCAGTAGGTTGCCATTGCTTTCTGCGGTAGACTGGTTGCCGACCAAGTCTATAGAACCCAATCTGTTCTATTATTTAACCCATAACTGGAGGGAAGAGACGGATTTATACCTTTCCTAAGGGTATTTGCGCGTATATGATTGCAACGAATTCAACTGGAATTCGAACTGAGCTCTCCGATTTCTCGTTCCGAGCCGATATCCACTGCACCACAACGCACATCCAATCATGTGTGTTGTGGTGCATGTAACGTTCCATTTAACGAAAATCGACTAAACGAACAATTCAAATTTGACTTATTTCGTTCTGAGAGATAATGATCATAAGAATTCTAATTGTTAAAATCATCAACACAAAACAAATGAAATAAATCAAAATGTATTAGCAAATTGATCACATTATTTAGTAATGAGATAATCCTTATTTATGGTAATGTCAGGTATGTTTGCTTCAGTACCGTCTTTTACAATAGCTATGGAATGTTTAATTATTAGGAAAAACATTTCGTATAATCGACATACCGATAGTTAATTTTTGATGTGGCACAAGGCTGAAAGTATGGGGTACTCAGTGAGGCTCGAACTCACTACTCAGTTGTAACAGGTTCTAGCGAGAGAAGCTTGTTAATCATTACACCACATCAAATTACCCAAATCGGCACGACGATAGGCCGCCAAATGATATTTACAATAATAATAATAATAATAATAATAATAATAATAATAATTGCATATTATTTAACCCTTAAACAAAATGCAGGATGCGGCAAAAGTATCTCCCTTTGTGTTTATTGACTTGTATTGAACAAATTACTATAGTTTAAGGAAATTTATAAGTATTTAGCATCAAAACAATATGATTTCTTATGATTAACAAACTATTTAACATATTCAAAATGCTCCCCTTCATGTTCAATACAACATTGAATCCTATGAACAACTATTTTACAAACTATTTAACATATTTTTACATTAATTTTAGAAAAATTTATTATAAATTGCTGATTTTAATTCAGGAATTTTTATAAACAAGATCTTTCGGTTCATGCCACAAGAAGTTTGGTAGTATTATGTCTAGTGATTGATTGCCTCATATCGTCCTCTCCACCTTAACTAACAAAAAATTATGATTATAATGTAATTATAATTTTATTATTTATATGAATTATATATTAAATACTGGGATTAAGAAGAATTATCATTACACGTTTTTCATGCAAATAAACAGGCTCATATTTGCTGCTACACTGACATTTCAGTTTGTAACAAATTTAATCATCTTTATCAATTTTTTTGAGATGAGGAATTTTCATTATTTCTATTTTCTTTGCTATTTGTTATATCCTGAACAAGGGTACAATTTAACAAAGTGTAGATCCGAGTGAAAAATTACCAATCCAGGCATAATAGAACAAAAGGTTTATTCAGCCCGAGAATTATTACAAATGAGAATATTACTACTAAGTCTTCATCTGTAAGCAAGACTCACTAGTGAAAATGCTCTTGCTCATTTATTCATGATAGACTTAGTCTACCACAGTGTTCATAGAAGGTGCTGGAATATTCCATTATAACACTAATCAAACCTGCATGTTTAACTTGGTTGGCTCATAATTTATACACACATACAAGGTGCAGCAAAAGTAACGACTTTTATTGAATCAAAATAAATGACCGCAGTTTAAGAAAATTTCTAAGTATTGTGACATCAAAACACAGTTTGTTATGATTAACAAACTATTTAACATTTTCAAAATGTTCCCCTTCATGTTCAATACAACAAGGAATCTTATCAGCAACGCTTCTACAAACTATTTTACACATTAATAGACATTAAGTACACAAAATACATCGGAAATTGATGCTTGTTTTAATTTAGGATTTGTTTTCAGTTTGAGCCTGTAAATAAGATCTTTCATTACAGTCCACAAAAAAAAAAAAGGTTTTTAGTGTTAACCCTGGTGGTCTTGATGGCCACTCAAACGCTCTACGTAGCACCCTGCTGAAGCATAACATGAAAAATGTTTAAGATCAGAATCTCACGGATGCACCTATCTCCGTTCTCAACGAAAAAAAGAAAAAAAAAGAAAAGAGGTGTGCTTTTGTGAGTTAGTGGGGAGCTTTTGTTTTCTTTTTAACCCATGAGTAGATTTTTTAAGGTCTCGTGACTATTAGCCTATAACTCACCCATAAATAGTGGATACATTATTATCTACGTGTTAAAGGAACTAACAGGGCAAAGGACATGCTCAGCAACAGGATTTATAAAAGCAAAGTATGCCACATTAATATTAGAAAATTAAAAAAATACTTCAGAGATGGGACAAGTATATCGGAGATCTCTTCCACGACAAGAGAGAGCGAACAACAATGCACAAAATTACGAATAGACAAGAAATATTAGAAACCGAAGTTGAATCGGCAATGAAGAGAAACAAATTGAAGAGAAACAAAACCGCGGGTCCAGACGAGATTGTAATAGAGATGTTATTGTCCTTAGAATGCTTTGGCGTAGACAGACTAACAGAAATAACAAACGAAATCTACAACAGCGGCAATATACCGGAGGATCTAAGCAGATCAATCTTCATAACACTACCTAAGAAGCCAGGTGCAAAGGAATGTGATCTCAATCGAACAATCAGTTTAATGAGCCACAACAAAACTCACCATCCGGATTCTGGTGAACAGAGTGCGCAGCAGAATCGGCCCAGTAATAGGACAAGAACATGGTGAGTTCGTTAAAGATATCGGAACGAGAAATGTGATATTCATGCCGAGAATGCTATCTGAACAACCAATACAAATGCAGAAGGACCTTTAACTGTGTTTTATAGACTACGCGAAGGCATTCGACAAAGTACGACACAGGACTTGATAGAGATGCTAGGGAACCTCGACATTTTCGAAAAAGACGTTAAGATAATCAAGAATCTATATTGGCAGCAAACCGATTTTGTACGGATAGAAAATGAATTCATCAGGTATGCAAAAACAGAAAGAGAAGGAGGGCAATGATGTGTTTTCTCACCCGATCTTTTAAACCTGTACAGCGTAGCAATTGTGAGAGAAATAAAAGCCTTGCCAGGATTCGTCATTGGCGGCCACAATCTCAACAATATCTGATACGCAGTGACACAGTGCTGATAGTAGACACGGAAAGGAAAATGCAGGACCTTCTACAGAAGGTAGCAAAAGAAAGTGAAAACCTCAAGAAAACTGAATGTATGGTTATCAGCAAAAAGAGGAACCCAATATGCCAACTACAAATCGGAGAAACTAAAATAAAACAAAAAATTCAAATATCTGGGAAGTATTTTGATAGAGGATGGAAGTGCGATATGGAGATCTAAAGACGCATTGGCATGGCCAAAGACACATTTCAGAAGCTGATCAGAGTACTGAGAGACAGGAAAATATCATTAGAAACAAAGGAAAGAGTGCTGGATTACTATGTGATATCTGTCCTACTGTATCGAAGTGAATACTGGACGATCACATCAAGAATAAAATAGAAGCTTTAGGCAGAAAAAATGTGGTTTTACAGAAGGATGCTGAGGATTCCATGGACAGAGCACGTGTGCAACGATGAGGTGTTGGAAAGGATGCAAACGAAAAGAAAACTATCAGCGCGAGACGTACTTGTTAATTCTGAGCAAATGTATGGCGGAGTGGGGCTTAAAGTTACCAAGAAAACAAATATTGAGAGCGACAAACGACAGAGCCAAGTGGAAGTCCATGATAGTCTACGCCCTGACAGAACACGGCACATGAAGAAGGAAAAGAAGAAGTCTATATAGTCTAGCTCCAGGATGTATTTTATTTACGATTTCTCAAACCGCCTTCACTCTGTTCCGAAGAATTCATTTTTTCTGGTGGGATTTTCGTATTCATTAATGTGTATGAATGCGTGAGTGATAATTTCCGTGTTTACGTCAGTGATTTATTTTACTGATTAAATCTAATGCTTTTTTCTTTGTTTGTCTGCCACGATTAAGACTGGGGTAGGTTCGTAGGTGGCTTTTTGTAAGAATTGCGTTCATTGAGTATGCATTAAATCTAGGATGTTGGATTTATTTAAAGAATGAACTTTAATTCTGATTTAGAGCGTTAAAAATAATGCATCTAGCGTCATCAACATTATGGTCCTCTTGGTTGAAATGTGCAGCTAGAGTGAAATTGATGTTGTTGTATCTGATATTTTTCTTGTGGTTATTAAACACAAAACAGGATTCTTTATCAGTTTGATACATACAATTTCCTTTGTCCCATTTGTTTAATCGGAACGAGGATTGCACTGTGTAACAGGAGAAGGCGTGCTCAGAGCCACTAGGGGTAGGGAAACGTGGAATAAAGATTAAATATATTTGAAATGTCATACGTTAAGTAAAGAGGTCGGATTACTATATGCTTGTCAGATGGTGATAATATCGATATATTTACAAATTTGTTTTATATATGATATCATATACACTCAAAAAATACGTTTACACACACACACACACACACACACACACACACACATATATATATTCAATACAAGAAGAAGAAGAAGAAGAAGAAGAAGAAGAAGAAGAAGAAGAAGAAGAAGAAGAAATAATTTTATGACCTTAGCACCTGATAAGGATCTTAACTACGTCTTCCCTATATTCCAACAGACTTGCTTTACACAATGGCTTGTCTCTGATCCGGACCTGAAGACACCTACCATAAAGGGGTGAAACGCGTAAGTGAATATCTTTTCTGACATTATTTCAATTTACTTTAAATATTATTGTTTAGGGGCTGGTTAAAAGATTTATTTAGTAGAAAATATACTTACTAAACAAAACAAACTTGTTAGCAAAACGAATGCTTCTTACTAGTCTCCATAAAAATTAACTTAACTTATTTTTTAATTATTATCTAAATAAATATTAAGGTGTTCAAAATTAATTAAATTATACTTGAAAGGACATAAAAACAAATTTAAGTAAATTTTTAAAAAGTATCTGTACAAAAATGTGGCGTAATCAGCATTTTTAACGACAGCAAGAGGAAGGTCACTTTTCGATTCCACGGTTGAAAAAACAATCTTGAACTTTGAAAGTCGATTCCAACTTCATCTTTCTTTCTGAATAATCTGCCATTTACGAATATTTTTAGTAATCGTAACAAATGAAAATGTAAATCTGATGACTGCTGAGGAAGAAGGATATCCTCCCCATAGTAACTATCTTTGTTTTCATATCCTTCTTCTATGTACCCTGTCCCTTCAGGACGTACGCGATCATGGCTTTCCACGTTTCCCTGTCCCTAGTGGCTCTGAGCACGCCTTCTCCTGTTACACAGTGCAATCCTTGTTCCGTCATCTATCGGATTAGGTCCTTCAAATATGTAATCTGTTGCTTTCCCCTGTCTCTTTTTCCCTCTATCTGGCCTGTTAGTATCAGATTCTCCAAGCCCTCCTTCCTCATTGCATGTCCTAGGAACTTTAGCTGTCTTTTCCTGATGCTCAATATTAATTTCCTTTTTGTTTCCATCATTTCTAAAACCTCATCATTGCTCACATGCTCAGTCCATGATATTCGCAGTATCCTTCTGTAGAACCACATTTCAGTTGCTTCAAGTTTTTCCTTCATCTTTGATGGTATTGTCCAGTATTCACTGCCATATTGAAGGACAGACAGCACGTAGCAGTCCAGTACTCTCTTCCTTGTTTCTAGCGAAATTGTCCTGTTTCTTAATACTTTACTCAACCTCTGGAATGCTTCATTCGCCATGCCAATTCGCCTTCGGATCTCTGTGTCGCACTTTCCGTCTTCTGTTAGAACACTTCCCAGGTGTTTAAATTTTTGTACCTGCTTGATTTTAATATTCCCCACCTGTATTTGGCATTTTGGGCTGCCCTTTTTACTGATGACCATGCATTCAGTTTTCGTGCAGTTTATTTCTAGTCCTTATGTCCTTATTTGTCATAATAAAAAATAACACCTTTTCCGTTTATTAAAACGCGACACGTTCGACGTAAAGCTTACTTTTACCTCATTAACTTTCCAGCAATAAATTTTGCAGTTATGTTCCTTCCATGGCCCAGGAAATCATATGAGAAAATTCTCACCCTGCAATTTTACCAAAATCTTTTGAGATGTTTATGGAAAGTTGAGAATAGCATATGAATTTATGATAAATCTGTCGTGCTTTGAAGTGGAACTAATTGAATTGGCTGTTTCATTAGTTCTTGTTTAGAGTGGGTCAACTTCCAGAGCGAAGATTGTCGGACATGTTACAGTCACCCTTTTCTATAGCTTGCAAACCACTGTATCCATTTACACTGCGCTTTTTAAATGATTCACGAACAGTTTCACCCTTTCATATTCCACCAGTCACATAGCAATCACCTCTGTGGATAGAGTTCTAGCTTTGGCGTTGGCCAACCTTATCTTTATTTTCTTTTGGCATGCAAAACTCATTTTTCGTAATCTGTAACAAAGCGATGCAAAAATATACGTTTGGCTTTTCTGGAGAAAAAGAAAAAGAAAAAGAAACTGTTGCAGATGGTGGCACACGGTATCCGGTTCTTACGCGAAAGCTTATGAGGAAACCAAATTTCCTCATTGCAAATTTTCTTGAATTGCTTGAGATGTTCTTCGGCAGTTGGATATGACATTAAGTTTTGTGCCAAATCTGTGGTGCTTTGACGTGGATCTAATTCAACAGACTCTTCCAATAGTTCTTTGTTCAGAGTGGATCGACTTCCAAAGCGAGGCTTGTCAAATACGTCACAATCGATATTTTTAAAACTTGCAAACCACAGCTGTCATCTACAAGTCTTCACTGTATCCATTTACACTGCATAGACATTTTATAATGTCTCACTTGCATTATTAGCCTTTCTGAATTCACTCAGCACACAATGGCTTTTAAAGTTATTATCCTCAGTGAGCTTAATCTTTGATATACGCTAGAATTGATAGGCTTTTCAATAGAAGAGATTATAAAGTAAGTATGCTTGCAGGTTCTTATTATTCAACCTCCAAATAAAACCGACAAAAGATATGAAACAGTAATACCTCCACCACACACACACACACACACACACACACACACACACACACACACACACATACACACACACATACACACATACACACACACATATACACACACACATACACACACATACACACACACACATACACACACGCATACACACACACACATACACACACACACACACACACACACACACACACACACATATATATATATATATATGATCTGGGATTGATCGTTATTGGTCAGATTGGTGCAGTGGATATCGACTCGTAACGACAAATCGGGGAGCCGAGTTCGAATTCCAGTTAAATTCCTTGCATTCGCTCACTCACAAATATCCTTGGGAAAGATATTTATCCACCTCTTCCCTCTAGTTATGGGTTAAATAATAAGACAGATTGGGTTCTATAGTCTTGCAGAAAGTAATGGCAGCCTACTGCGGGATAATCTTCTGCCCAGTCAGTCATGTTTATTTCGAGACATAATCGCCCAAAGCGTGTATCACGTATGGCACTTAATTGACTGATATGTCACGTGTATTAAAGCAGTATATAAACAGCATTTTTACATCCTCACAACATCTTGTTACATTTTCAATGATTTAATCAGAAATGTCTACTGACCATTCCTTCACACACATACACATATACACTTATATCAACTAACGTTATCGTCCAACAAACACACATATGCACCATCATACACTTTACAGTCCAAAAGATTCCTCACACATACATTTAAAATTTTTCTCTAGGTCTTTGAAAAAGCTTTAATATAAGTGAAACATTTTAGATTGACATACATTTCTTATTTTGTTTCTTTACTTTACGACCTTGAATAAGTTCTAGCTGTTTTCTAACAGATGGCGTCCCCAAAACTGCGTGGGTCTAGTTTCAGATGGTAACACATCTATAGATGAAGGAAATACTATAAGCAAACTTGAAATTCAATCTATGTCATTTCGCCGAAATGTAAACAAATTTGTTTTTCATAACGTTAGACATGTTGGATTTTGTATAAAAGAAAATGTAGTTGTGGGGTATTTTACTGCACTACTTTATTCAAAACAAATCTGCAGCTGAAGAACACAGAATTCATGTTGAGACTGACAGCGATCATGCGCTGTCAGAAAAAAACATGCAGAGATTCGTTTAGACGCTTCAAAAATAATGATTTTGATGCTGAAGATAAAGAACCTCCTGGTTTGCAGATAAAGAAAAAGGCTGAACTTCGAGTTGATCGTACAATACTTTTGAAACATTTGAAAGTATTAAGAATGATTCAAAAGCAAGGGTATTAGGTGCAGTACGAGTTAAAGTCGAAAGACGCTGAACGACGTTTTGTCACGGGTGAACATCTGCTTCAAGAGCAGAAAAGAAAAGTTTTTTGCATCGTATCGTGATCGGTGATGAAAAGTAGATACATTACGATAACCATAAGTGTAGAAGATCTTGTGGGTAATCCCGGCCATGCATCAACATTGGCGGCAAAACCGAATATCCATGGTTCAAAGTTTCTGTTCTGCATTTGGTCGGATCAGGTGGGTGTAGTTTATTGTAAGCTGCTCACACCAACCGAAACCACCACGGGAGATTGCTATCGATCACAATTGACTCATTTGGGGCGAGCATTGAAGAAAAACGGCTGCTATGCGAACAGACACACTTCAAATGATTTTGCATCATGAAAACGCTAGGCCACAAGGTGAAAATCATTTGGAAATGCTTAAATGGGAAGTCCTACCACACCCTATATATTCGCCGGTTATTGCTCCATCCGATTATCTTGTTCCGATCGATAGCGCATGGCCTGGCTGAGCAGCACTTTCATTCTTTTGAAGATGCAAAAGGAATATGGGTTAACTCGTGGTTAGTTTCAAAAGACGTGTCGTTTTTCCGACGTAGAATTCAAATGCTGCTAAAAAGATGGGAAAATTTAGTGGCTAGCAATGACAATATTTTCAATACTTACTAGTTTTTTGTAAATAAACATTACTTTACAAGAATAATCAACGAGAACTTATTCAAGGTCCTTATATATATATATATATATATATATATATATATATATATATATATAAACCATTGTAACAACTATTACAATATATATATAATAATATATATAATAGTTGTTACAATGGTTTATAAAAGCATGGTATCACTACACAAACATTTTCATGTTTCGAAGCAGAACCGCTCCTTTTCGGGTGACATGTTTAACAGAAAATAAATGATGAAAACGATTTATTTTTGAGAATGTAAGATGTATTCATGGCTATTTCGGGAATTAGGGAGTGGTGGTTGTAGGGAATGGAATTTGGTGTGTATAAACTAGTCAATCAGCAGTTTGTAACCATAGCGATACACATTTGGGTTAGGAGAGGGGGCAGGATGGCTTAGATCTAGACAGGTCACGTTTTAATTTTGTCTAGGTAAACTACATAGTGGGACCTTAGATTTTTTAAATGGGTAGACAATAATTTTTGTCAAGAGGTTGGATTTTATGTTTGTTTTATTATATTAGATTTTTATTTGTACATGGGATAGGAAGTTTAGGTAAGAATTTGGGTTGAATATATATATATATATATATATATATATATATATATATATATATATATATGATTAATGTGGAGAAGTTTGTCACTTAACTGAGTAGAGTTATCCGACTTTGAAGTTTCGTGAATGGCTTTTTTCTTCAGCTCATTTTCTTCATTTAAGAAAAAACCCTGAAGAGTGAGAAGATTACAAACTTCGAAACTTCGAAGTTGGCATAAGTTTGCCCAGTTAAATGCTACATTTTCCCCATTTCTCCTATTAATGCTCTATGTCAATTGAGCACTTTATGACAAAAAAAAAAAATCCTGCTTGTCAAAATACCTTTCAACCAGTAAACCACTGAAAAACAGTAATCTTATTACTAAGCAATCACAACTCTCTCTCTCTCTCTGTCTCTGTCTGTCTCTCTCTCTATATATATATACATATAAAATAGTGGTGTTGTGGTCCCTGGTCTGATTACAGACATTTGAGTACGTTGTTGGAAATATAGAAATTGATTGTATTCAAACCAGGTTTAAAATGTTTAATATAGAGTGCTTCACTATTTTGTCACTGTCTTCGGCCATCCGCCACGGTAGGGATGGACTTATATTTTCAATTCAATTATCTTTATTGTTAATAGCTTAAATGTTCTATGTTTACTGTGTGTTATTATTTACTCTTTGATAATGGCTTATGTGAGCCGAAAGCTTAGACCTGATAAAAAATTCAACAAATACTGTGATTTTTTGTTGTCTTTTAACGACATCACCATCAAGTATATCAGACGGTATGAACGGATCCTACACAAAATTAATAGACAAAACTTGTCTATATTATTCAATGAAACCTGCATTAATGAAAAAATGCTGCCAAAATACACACAATATATATATATATATATAATTCCGTATCCAAAGAAACGCATCGCTCATTCACTAATGAATTAGAGCACTCTGGCTATTGGGCGTGTATAATGACAATATACATGCTAAAAAGTCCAGAGGTAGAACTGCCGATTGACGCCACTTCGGTCGGGTTTCAATCCTGGGTTAAAGGCAATCGGAGTCTAACCGTACTGATGAGCTGTGATACAGCGAAACAGATCTGTCTGCGGATGACTTATATATATATATATATATATATATATATATATATATATATATATGCAACATGTTTTCATTCAAACGTTTTTCATTGAATAATATAGACATATTGCGCTATTTGTTTTTACACCGATCCTTTCTAGTTGTTTAATCAGTTTCTTGACGTTAAGACGAAATCCATTAAGAAAGGTCCCTTAGTTTTTCTTAACCTAAGAACTTTCGATCTTTTCCAATATCATGTTCAGAGGTAAATTTCAAAGACAAACTTACTGTCATTGTGATCAAATCTGCATTCCGTTGTGATGGCGATTTTAAAAAACACGCGTGAACGCGCCATGTAATTATTTAAAAATCTTAATGTTATCCGTTGTTGCTATGGAAGTTTTTTTTAGCTCGCAACAATGTGTGTCTTTTATTATCCCTATCAGATCCTGTTTAGTCATCCACTTCCAAGTTCGTTAGGTAGCTTTCTCGTTGATTCTCTCTGTTTCTCTTACCTTCATTAAGTTCTGGGTGTGTCAAATTTTCCAAATCTTCTTTCTTCATTATATGTCCTCGAAATTTAAACTGTCTCTTTCTCATCCTAAGTAAAACAAAAATGTATTTTTGTTTCCATTGTCCTTTGAACTTTCTCGTTGCTTGCATGCTCCACCCATGTTATTCTCATCAGCCTGTAGAACGACATCTCAGTTACCATAAATATTCTTTTTATCTATGAGGATATATTCACTGCTTCACTACCGGCCATAATTATTAGGCCATCCCAGCTTTTTAAAAGAAATGATGTATTTAATACTATTTTTAGTATTTTTAGTATTTATTGCCAAGTGGATAATTCTAAATGAAAATAGAATGGTTCTTTTGTTATTACTACTTTGCCAAATTTTACAAGGCAAGGAAGCAAAGATGAACTCGTTTGAATCACCCTAAATTTTCTTCATTCATTCATTGCTGAAACTACAATATAGGTAATTATTAAATATTTATAAATTCATTTGATGCACATGTTAATGTGCAGCATGAACAAAAATAGATTCTATTTTCATTTACAATTATTCACTTGGCAATAAATACTAAAAATAGCATGAAATACATCATTAAACAAAATAGCATGAAATACATCATTAAACAAAATTGGGGTATCCTAATAATTATGGCCGGTAGTGTATATTGGAGGACAGATTTTACATATCAGTTCAGCACTGATTCCTTTGTTTCTAACTAAGCCAATTGCAACATTAGTTAATAAATGAATTAAAACCTCCAGTATTTAACTTAAAAATTATATTTTCTTTATCTTTCCGGAGCTCTTTGACATTTTAGAACCTTCATTAGTTTTTCATTCATTAACTTTATTATTTTTTCCACTCTTTCGAGAATTTTTGCGGTGGTTTTTAATGTTTCTTCACAGATTTTTACTTGAATATTGTTTTCCATTTTTGACACATCTCTTATAATTAGACTAGCAGTATAGCCTGGTGTTGCTCGGGTGTAATGAAAGCTTTAAATCTAATCCGTGGTCCTGGAGCTCAGACTCTTTAGACGTTGGCACGAAATACAGACATACAGGCAGATAAACAGACACACAGACAAACATCTTGCCTTATATATATATATGTTCCCCACCGTCGAAATGTGGCCTCCCTTTGTCTATTCTATAAATACTTTCATGGCTTCTGCTCGGACGAACTTAAGTCACTGGTGCCTCCTCAACAGGTGTTTACTCGTGCAACCAGACTGGCAACTGGGTCCCACCCATTCACAGTCAGGTTAGCCAAATGCAGACAACAATTCTACTCCTGCAGCTTCTTCTCTCGCACTTCCCGCCTGTGGAACTCTCTCCCATATTCTTGCTTTCCTGACGGCTACAACCTCCAGAAATTTAAATGCAATGTCAATACTCATCTATTAACCACTGGACTCTAGCTCTCCCCCACTATATCCTTCCCTTTCTCTCCACCTATGTATCTGTCATCGCACCTGCATTCTCAGCTTTCTATTGCTCCTTTCTAACTAGCTTGTACTCCTCACTATTTTCTAATTAATCTTTTTACAGTTATGTAGCCCCCAGCTCATCAGTGGTATTTCTGCCTTGCTCGGGGTGAAATGATTAAAATATATATATATATATATATATATATGTGTGTGTGTGTGTGTGTGTGTGTGTGTGTGTATTATCGATTTTATGCACTATTGTAAGAACTGCAACCTTGAAACTTCTGAATATCGTTTCTTATGTCTTTGTCTATGAGTGTATCAAATTTGATTAAAATCGGACCATTTCTTCTATAACCCGATTTTTTCGATTATCGATTTTCGATATTGATCGGGGGTACCTCGACACAAAACCTAGCTAAGAACACTCGCAGACGCTTATAGTACAACTGTGTAAATTTTCAAGAAAATCGGTTCAGCCGTTTTGGAGTCAATAGGTAACGGACACACACACACACACACACACACAGAGTTCCATTTATAAATACGTTTAGATTAATAGCTAAAGACGCTAGAAACCATTCTATTAACTTGGTGTCTTTGAAGCTATTTTAGAATATAAAAAAACAACGATTTTATACTCTTAAAGATTCTTTGGTTACATGCCGCTAAAAAACAAAAACAAACAAAAAACAAAAAACAAAACAAAAACAAAACAAACAAACAATAAAAAACATCCTGTTCAAGAACGTAAAATAATTTTCTTTAGTTATCTTGACACCATTATCAAACTTGAATAGATGTGTAACTTCACTACCTACGATACTAACCAAAAATATTATTCCATGTTTTCTTTGTTGTCTTTTAATTCGTGTTAGCTGACGATTTTTATTAAGGCTAAGACTTTTAGCTCAGTCATCAGGTTCGTCCAATGTAGCTTTATATTCATCACTAAAAACAAATGATGAGAAATCATTTTTCATGTTCTAAGGTCCTGGGTATGGCAATAAACTGCATCCAGCAGCAAAGAAGGTTGTGAGGAGCATGGAACCACCTCTTAATTGCTGTTGTTCCCAGGTCCACTCTGCCCGGAGTGGTAGCACCTGTTAGGATCTCAGCTATGGGCAAATAGTTAAGTTTCAGACTGGGATCAAAACACTAGGAAAGTATAAAAATAGACTTTTATAGAGAATTATACATTTTTGAAGGAAAAATATTGCCAACAATACTTTTTTGACGGAAAAAAATATTGCCATAATACACTTTTGAAGGAAAAACTTTATTGCCAGCAATACATTTTTTAATATAAAACTGGAAGACATATTCAGTTTTCTAAAATCAAAAATCAAAATCTAACTATATCAACCGTCTCACTATAATAAAACAAAAAAAACAAACAAAAAAACAAAACAAACTTCAAACCCCACCTTTTTGGCATTTAATAACCCATAGAGGTGTTGATATGCCGTCACACAAAACTTTGACTCAAACTCAAACTCGACATTTTCGCAATGGTTAAATTTCTGCTCCCATCTCTGAATAAACTTCATATATGTTGTTTATGTTTTGAGGTTATATCTTTTTAATAGACATACTAATTATTATATATTTGAAATAATAAAAATATTAATAATTATTCTGTTGTAAATATTTACTTACAATATGATGAACAACATTCGTATTGCATTATTAAACCTCACACCACCGAATAAGTTACTTTAGGTATTTAAAATGACAACTTATGTTATAAACGGAAATTCATATCGTATACTTATCCTGCCGTTCGGCACGTTTCTCTATTAAATTTTCTCGAGTGCATAGGCCAGTAGACGAAATAAATGTGGTTCAACGGAGCGCCTACTCAAATATGGGTTTCCACTTAAAATAACGTTAGAAGTAATAAAATCTGTCGAATGAAAAAATCAACTAATTCTTTATATATATATATATATATATATATATATATATATATATATATATATATATATTACGGAAATTAACAAAGATTAACGAAACTGTTTATAAACAACCGAAAATTTGAAATGATTTATTTAAACATTACTTTTGATCGATATTCGTATTTAGGTAGATATTCTGTTTATAATTAAATAGTATTATATCTTTATGGTCGAGAGGTCTAAGACGCGCCAGATCACATAGTAACACGACACGGAGTTTAATGCACTATATAATCATCAAGTGCTTATTATGAACTGACCAATCCGGGATTCAAATTTTAGATTCTCGCGTTGTTTATGATAGTTATAAGTTATATTATGATGCTGTTTTTTTTTAAAATGTTTAATTTTATAATTTAATCTGATTTGTAGTAAAATTAAGCATGAAATTAGAAAGTAAAATCTTAAAAGTTGATTTAATATTGATAGGTAGAATATTTTTAGGGTAGAAGTTATTTGTTTTCTGCATTCTGGTCTAGGGGCATGAACTGTA
>JBBBDQ010029920.1:0-40000 GCA_037127315.1 Ascarosepion bandense
TCGAATCGGAACCGATTACATTGCAGATCCTCCTATGGATATTGCCAAGAACCCAGAGATGCATATCAGGAACTCCCGACCAGATATGACAACAGTATTCAATGCACGGACGACTGGAAGATTTATAAATGTGAGAATAGATCCTGACAGGAAAAACTTCCTGGCTCGGCACAGCGACCCAACCTTCTTAGTAATAGATCTAGTTATTGATTTGATGTATTGATTCCACTTGAGATCGGTTGAGAAAGTGAGGCCAAGTAGGCGCAGTTTATTGCTTTCAGAGAGACTAGCGAGATTCTTACTGATAGAAGGAAAGAAATATTCTCTATGGTGGTTAAAGAAGAGCATCTTAGAAAAGTTTAATTTTACAAGTCATTTCTTACCCCATTCCCTAACATTGGAGGTCTTTTTCAAGAGCAGGAACGAGGTTTACTTTGTCAGACCTAGCAGATTTTTTAGTAAGACGGGAGTAGATAGTGGTGCCATCTGCATCGATGCCTAATTGGGAATTGATTACATTATGCAAAAGCGTTAGTCAAGGTAATTCGAATTGTTCGAATTTCTAGGAAAGTTTGATTATATTGGAACGATATTAAAATAAATTGCATTGTAGTGCAGTGGGTATCGGCTTGGAACAAGAAAGAGGGCAGCCGAGTTCAAATTCCAGCTGAATTCCTTGCATTCACTTACGCGCAAATACCCTTGGGAAAGGTATTAATCCGTCGCTTTCATCTATTTATGGGTTAAATAACAGAACAGTTTGTGTTCTATAGACTTGGCTGTTAACCAGCCTACCGCAGAAAATAATAACAATTTACTGAGGGAAAATTTTCTACCCAGTCAGTCATGTCTGTTCCGAGACATGGTCGTCCAAGTATGTATCACGTATGACACTGAGCTGATTAGAATAATACAGTACTTATGTTGGGGGCAAACAAGTAATTGCACCAAAAAATAGAAGGAAGTTTAAGACAACGGTGTATCTTTACAACTGACTTATTCAACCTTTGCAGTGAAGAAATCCTTAAAGAATAAGCAGCTCTTTTGGGGTTTATTATTGTCGGCCACAACCTAAACGGCATTCGATAAGTAGATGACACAGTTTTGATAGAAAACAGCAAGAAAACTACAGGAACTTCTATAACACGTAGAAAAGGAAAGCGAGAAAAATGGCTAAACCAAATTCACTTTTCGCCTGTATAAGAATTGAACAAAACCACTTCTTGCCTTTATAAAAATTGAACAAATCCACTTCTCGCCTGAATAAAAATCAAACAAATCCACTTTTCGCCTGTATAAAAATCAAATTCACTTCTCGCCTGTATAAAAATCAAACAAATTCACTTATCGCCTGTATAAAAATCAAATAAATTCACTTTTCGCCTGTATAAGAATTGAACAAAACCACTTCTTGCCTTTATAAAAATTGAACAAATCCACTTCTCGCCTGAATAAAAATCAAACAAATCCACTTTTCGCCTGTATAAAAATCAAATTCACTTCTCGCCTGTATAAAAATCAAACAAATTCACTTCTCGCCTGTATAAAAATCAAATAAATTCACTTCTCGCCTGTATAAAAATCAAACAAATTCACTTCTCGCTTGTATAAAAATCAAATAAATTCACTTCTCGCCTGTATAAAAATCAAACAAATTCACTTCTCGCCTGTATAAAAATCAAACAAATTCACTTCTCGCCTGTATAAAAATCAAATAAATTCACTTCTCGCCTGTATAAAAATCAAATTCACTTCTCGCCTGTATAAAAATCAAATAAATTCACTTCTCGCCTGTATAAAAATCAAATTCACTTCTCGCCTGTATAAAAATTGAACAAATCCACTTCTTTTTTAGTTGCCATTCCTGCCATCTTTGTACCTCAAAAATTCAAACGAAATTGCCAACTTCTGTCGTCTTGAATTCTGTTCTTATTTTTTGTCCTTTCTCCCCACAAAAGTCGTTTTCTACTGTTTTATTGTCAGTAAATACTTACGTTAGTAGAATTCTCACTTTGTGTGGGGGGCAGGGGGATAAGAATCCCAGCTCATAATAACCTTGTTTATTACAAATATTTAAATTAAGATATTTGATGGTATTAGATATTATTAAGATATCTGGATTCTTCATCAGATTGACAACAATTATATACAATGTTATACTTGATAAAATTTAAATTTTCTGTGTCAGAATTGATGAATATCATGAACTGTTTGAGATGTAAGAACGATAATCGGGCAGTCTTAAAGAGAAACAAGATATTGTAAAAGATTTAAGGGATTCAAACACGGCATTAGAAGGCGAGAAAAGCTGAGCAGACTTTACAGAAATATCAAATAAGGTCGGTTATTTTTCTTTTATATCAAACGACTGTGTATTTGCGAACAGAACATGTGCATTCCTCCTATCTTGTTTTACAGGTTACTATTCTTTTTCGACATGGCGTCTTTCCCTCACTGATATAAAACGTTTATCGGAGCAGTTGCCATGTAAATACTTGTAGAAAAGACAGAGGGAAGCTACATCACTTCGGTTAGAAATTATCTTGCCCACAGAGTCTATGATGTGGCGTTGGAGGCCAGTGGCGACACGGAGAGTATCATAAGCAAACATTACTAACGTAAACAATGAGCTTTTTTGTAATATTCTCAATAAAGAGAAGCATTTTAAATTAAAGACATCAAAGAAATTAATTTCGCTTGTCATTCATTTTTTTATATAGTACCAACATGATACAAAGTTAACAATAAAATAATGACCTTGTCAGGATTTCTTCAAAATCCAAGAATCGAAAGGTTCCTAGAATCATAGTTTTTAAAAAGTATCAATTGACACTAATGATCCATTGAACTAATATAATGATTATTTTTTCATTCTCAGGCACCAAAGGAAAATGGTGCATTTGATCAAGCGATCGATTGTATAAAGTGTCAGAGATTAAAAAATCAGATTTTCGATATTTTCACAACCAAGGTAAAAAAAAAAAATTAAAAAAATCTCTTTAAGATTAATCCGAGGTTCTTTGAAATTCGTATTCTTATTTTTCGCAACAGAACCAAGATGGAAAAATCATTATTTTATGCTCAGTGGTTGTTCATTAATTTACTTTTATTCAGTAATCACTGATCGAGGTTTTTGCAATTAATTATATTCTCGTAAGCGCACGCATATGCACACACAGACAAAAAGACACACGGGGGCACACACACACACACACGCACACATACACAAACACACGTAGCGGTTATGTCAGACCAATCAATCGTTTCGCCATGTTGACAACTGCCTGCAGCATTTTGAAGTTTTGTTGTCCAGAAAAGTGAGACATGTTTTCCTTTCTTTTTTACTTTCTTTGTGAATCTGCGTCTTTGCTTTTATTTTGTTTCTTTGTAACTGTTGTCCTTTCGATTTTTCTCTCTATTATCTTGTTTCTTTTCTTTTTTTTTTGTAGCTTTCCTTTTTAATTCTTTCTTTTTCCTTTATAGCGTTACTTTTGTATTTCATCTTTCTTTCTTTCTTTCTTTCTTTCTTTCTTTCTTTCTTTCTTTCTTTTTCTTTCTTTCTTTCTTTGTAGCTTTCCTGCTTTTTATTCTTTCTTTTTTCCTTTATAGCGTTACTTTTGTATTTCATCTTTCTTTCTTTCTTTCTTTCTTTTTTCTTTCTTTGTAGCTTTCCTGCTTTTTATTCTTTCTTTTTTCCTTTATAGCGTTACTTTTGTATTTCATCTTTCTTTCTTTCTTTCTTTCTTTCTTTCTTTCTTTCTTCTTTCTTTCTTTCTTTTTAGCTTTCCTGCTTTTTATTCTTTCTTTTTTCCTTTATAGCGTTACTTTTGTATTTCTCTTTCTTTCTTTCTTTTTTCTTTCTTTCTTTCTTTGTAGCTTTCCTGCTTTTTATTCTTTCTTTTTTTCCTTTATAGCGTTACTTTTGTATTTCATCTTTCTTTCTTTCTTTTTCTTTTTTCTTTCTTTCTTTCTTTGTAGCTTTCCTGCTTTTTATTCTTTCTTTTTTCCTTTATAGCGTTACTTTTGTATTTCATTTTTCTTTCTTTCTTTCTTTCTTTTTTCTTTCTTTCTTTCTTTGTAGCTTTCCTGCTTTTATTCTTTCTTTTTCCTTTATAGCGTTACTTTTGTATTTTCATCTTTCTTTCTTTCTTTCTTTCTTTCTTTCTTTCTTTCTTTCATCTTTCTTTCTTTCTTTGTAGCTTTCCTGCTTTTTTATTCTTTCTTTTTTTCCTTTATAGCGTTACTTTTGTATTTCATCTTTCTTTCTTTCTTTTTTCTTTCTTTCTTTCTTTGTAGCTTTCCTACTTTTTATTATTCTTTCTTTTTTTCCTTTATAGCGTTACTTTTGTATTTCATCTTTCTTTCTTTCTTTCTTTTTTTCTTTCTTTCTTTTCTTTGTAGCTTTCCTGCTTTTTATTCTTTCTTTTTCCTTTATAGCGTTACTTTTGTATTTCATCTTTCTTTCTTTCTTTCTTTCTTTTTTCTTTCTTTCTTTCTTTGTAGCTTTCCTGCTTTTTATTCTTTCTTTTTTTTTTCCTTTATAGCGTTACTTTTGTATTTCATCTTTCTTTCTTTCTTTCTTTCTTTCTTTCTTTCTTTCTTTCTTTTTTCTTTCTTTGTAGCTTTCCTGCTTTTTATTCTTTCTTTTTTTCCTTTATAGCGTTACTTTTGTATTTCATCTTTCTTTCTTTCTTTCTTTCTTTCTTTCTTTCTTTCTTCTTTCTTTCTTTCTTTGTAGCTTTCCTGCTTTTTATTCTTTCTTTTTTCCTTTATAGCGTTACTTTTGTATTTCATCTTTATTTCTTTCTTTTTCTTTCTTTCTTTCTTTGTAGCTTTCCTGCTTTTTATTCTTTCTTTTTTCCTTTATAGCGTTACTTTTGTATTTCATCTTTCTTTCTTTCTTTCTTTTTCTTTCTTTCTTTCTTTGTAGCTTTCCTGCTTTTTATTCTTTCTTTTTTCCTTTATAGCGTTACTTTTGTATTTCATCTTTCTTTCTTTCTTTTTTCTTTCTTTCTTTCTTTGCTTAGCTTTCCTGCTTTTTATTCTTTCTTTTTTTCCTTTATAGCGTTACTTTTGTATTTCATTTTTCTTTCTTTCTTTCTTTCTTTCTTTCTTTCTTTCTTTTTTTCTTTCTCTCTTTCTTTGTAGCTTTCCTGCTTTTTATTCTTTCTTTTTTCCTTTATAGCGTTACTTTTGTTTTACATTCTTCTTTCTTTCTTTCTTTCTTTCTTTTATCTTTCTTTCTTTCTTTGTAGCTTTCTCTTTTTATTCTTTCTTTTTTCCTTTATAGCGTTACTTTTGTATTTCATCTTTCTTTCTTTTTCTTTCTTTCTTTCTTTCTTTGTAGCTTTCCTGCTTTTTTTATTCTTTTCCTTTATAGCGTTACTTTTGTATTTCATTTTCTTTCTTTCTTTCTTTCTTTTTTCTTTCTTTCTTTCTTTGTAGCTTTCCTGCTTTTTATTCTTTCTTTTTTCCTTTATAGCGTTACTTTTGTATTTCATTTTCTTTCTTTCTTTCTTTCTTTCTTTCTTTCTTCTTTCTTTCTTTCTTTCTTTCTTTGTAGCTTTCCTGCTTTTTATTCTTGTTTTTCTTCATAGAGTTACTTTTGTTTTACATTCTTCTTTCTTTCTTTCTTTCTTTCTTTCTTTCTTTCTTTCTTTGTAGCTTTCCTGCTTTTTATTCTTGTTTTTCCTCATAGCGTTACTTTTGTTTGACATTCTTTCTTTCTTTCTTTCTTTCTTTCTTTCTTTCTTTCTTTCTTTCTTTGTAACTGCTTCCCTTTCTATTTTTCTTTCTATTTCCTTTTTCCTTTTATTTCTTCGTAGCTTTCCTCCTTTTTCTTCTTTCTTTTTTCTTTTCTTTTTTGTAGCTTTTCTTCTTTGTTTTTTCCTTCTTTTCTTTCTTTGTAGAATTCCTTCATTGTCTTCTTTCTCTCTTCTTTCTGTTTTTCTTTATATTGCCTTCCTTTTCTTTTTCTTTGTAGAGGCTTTCTTTGTCTTCTTTCTTTCTTTGTTACTTTGTTTTTCTTTTATTACTTTTTCTTTCTTTTCTTTTCTTTTTACCTCTCCTTCTTTGTCTTCATTCTTTCTCTCTTTCTTTGTAAATCTGTGTTATAATGAAACATCCTATCACCCCCGACAGTTGATTCGCCGAAGAGATTAAGATGTATTGAAGTAAGGAAGTACGAGACTATTGGACTTCCGCTCCCATTCCGTCTTGACTTACCATTTTATAAACTCTCTGTTACCTGTACTTTTCCATTCAATGAACTCCTTTAATGGTTTACCCTTTACGTGTTGTGTAAATCTTTCCACTCGGAATTTACCTTGTTATTTATATCGTTCCGTCGTAAAGATGTCTACGGCTATATCGTGTTGAATACACCGGTTCCCGTCCGATCACCGAAGTTAAGCAACATCGAGCCTGTTCAGTACTTAAATGGGTGACCATTTGGGAATACCAGGCGCTGTAAACGTACGGACCAAGAATGGTCCACCAGGTTTGGGGGTAGGACTAACAACCCTGCCCCGTAAAAAACAGTATGTTACAGAAACAGCAACAAAAAGTTGCTGCCCTATGCACCATTGGGTGTGATGGATAAATGATGATGGAACGTAAAGATACAAACTGGAACAGGTTAGTAATCCAGGAATGCGATTAGGAAGGTATATATATATATATATATATATATATATATATATATATATATATATATATATATATATATACACACACAAGTCTTTGAAGTGAAGCCGTCATGGATTAGTATGTCCGTGTAATACTATTCTGAATGAGTGGTGCTCAGAGCTACTATGACTACTGACACGGTATTCTCTGTAAAGCTTCAGTAACTTACGGATCAGTCACTGTTTTCATACGGTACTCTCACTAGCAGGAGTATATGTATACTCAAGTCGAGTCTATTATCATAGAAAAAAGGGGAGATCCCGCAACAAAATGTATTCCAGGATTGTAGAATTCAGCTGACTCCTGGTGTAGACAGTTCTTTACAGAAGTTTTAAATTTTCTACCATACAGTCTGTCCCACGGTGTATCTTTCGCTGGAGCGATAGATGTCTGAGGTTTTGAAGTCAGGTGGCAATGAAAATTGTTACAATTGGCTTCGTCATTTTGCCATGTTTTGGACAACACTTTTTCGAAAATATTTAAATTGCTTAAGACTATTGCATTTCTGACAACTGAGTGTAAACAAGCATTTCAGCATGTCGTAAAACACAGTTTAGAAACTACGTGACTATATTAGAATGATATCTGATGGCATAATTCCATTGACTGTTCAGTCAAAGGTCAATGTTAAAGAGGTTCCAATCTTATTGGTGGCTATATCTTTGTTTTTAATCCCTAGAATTTATTTACATGCTTGGGCGATTATGTTTCGAAAGAGACATGACTGACGGGGCAGAAGATTATCCCGCAGTAGGTTGTCATTACTTTCTGCGGTAGACTGGTTGCCAAACAAGGCTACGAATCTGTCCTGTTATATAACCCATAACTGGAGGGAAGAGACGGATTAATACCTTTCCCGAGGGTATTTGCGCGTAAGTGAACGCAACAAATTCAACTGGAATTCGAAATCGGCTCTCTTATTTCCCGTTCCGAGTCAATATACATTGCACCACAATTTACTTAACGATCGTTGAATGGCAAATCGACCGGTGCATTCGATAAGGAGCAACAGTGTATCGTTGTTTTGATTTCAGTTCTAGATCATAGTTTCCGTATTTGGAATTGTTTATCTTGAACCGTATTTCTTTCTATATTTGGTAGAGAATAATTGAGGATGGACAAGGGTATTTTTGCGCAAGTGATTGTGACATACTCGACTGAAACTTGGCGCACCCATTTTTCGTCCCGAGCCTCTATCGATTTCACCACCAGAATTGTAAGCAAATTTTATTAGAAACATCTGGTAATGACAATAGTGACGTTACACAGAGGAAATATTTTGCGGGCACAGAGCGAACACTTAGTGTTAATTTTGGTTGAAATTTATGAAGTTTTTAAGGAAAACAGTTTTATTTAGTCCAGTAACATTTATCGTTCTTTCTAGCATTGACAGAGTTTCCGTACAAGCTTTATGTTTAAGGCAGTTTAAGATGTCAACATGATGGCTACACCCTTATTTCACATTTCTAACTACAGAATTGGAGTAGATAGACTAAACTATCACCCGGTTTCACACTCCACCCACGTCTATTGAACAGGTGAAGAGGCTCATCCCTTGTTCCCTGTTTAGGATGTGGTTTCCGGCTTTCTCTTTTCCAATCTTTTCACTCTTACGTAGCCCCCTGCACATCAGTGGCGTTACCGCTTTGCTCGGGGTGATATGATTAAAAAAAGGTGCTGTCCGTTTCTATTGTCCTTGTTGTTGTCCAAGCCTCATGCACCCTAGGTGGGTCGAGCCAGCTTCCTCCCTGACGGAAAAAGTTTCATTGAGTAGGGTCCCAAGTCCTACCCTGTTATTTAACCCATAACTGGAGGGAAGAGACGGATTAATACTTTTCCCAAGAGTACTAGCGCGTAAGTGAATGCAGGGCATTCAATAAGAATTCGAAATCCGCTCAGTGATTTTTCTTTCCGAGCCGACATCCACTGCACCACAACGCACAGCCGTCAATAAACGCTTACAGTACCTGGTATTCCCAAGCGGTCACCCATCTACGTACTAACCAGGCTCAACGTTGCTTAATTTCGGTGATCGAACTAAAACCGGTGCATTCAACGTGATTTGTTCTTGTTCTTGTTGTTGGAAGTAAAGTGATATGATTTCTGCTATTTGTTACAGTTCTTTGCTCGTGATTATGTAGCGTCAAACGCACGATAACTACTTGTCGTTTTTCATATTTGATAAAATCGATAAAGAATAAAGAAATATTTTAAGAATAACTTAAATAAATGATCGTGTTTTATTATTTTCATGAGAAAACTTTTAAAGATTTCTTTCCAGTGCAAGCTGTTGAAGTTTCAGAAACTTTATTTTAATATTTTCTTTTCTGAATATCGATTAATGAAACGAATAGCCGTTCTGTCTTTTGATAAATTGCAAAAATTACCAGAGGAAATGAACATTATCAATGGAAAATATAAGTGGCGGGAAATTTGTGAGGCCTAATAACCGCCCATTCTTGGGCAATTCTCTTTCTTCATTATTGGTGATTATTGATAATTTACTCTTTAGTTTGATCGTAGGTTTTGCTTTCTTTTCTTTCCCAATGAAATTAACGTTAGCCTCTTTGTTATCATCTTGTCGACAAAGTTTTTATTCTGTATTAGCCTCTTCTTATCTCTTTGACTATAGTTGACTCTCTCTCTCTCTCTCTCTCTCTCTCTCTCTCTTTAATAATAATAATAATACATAATAATAATACATTTGAGAAAATATTCGAAAATTACGAGAGTTT
Organism: Ascarosepion bandense; assembly: GCA_037127315.1. Lineage (NCBI taxonomy): Eukaryota > Metazoa > Mollusca > Cephalopoda > Sepiida > Sepiidae > Ascarosepion > Ascarosepion bandense. Next base: position 9,423 of record JBBBDQ010029920.1, read on the forward strand.
AACGGTTTTTTTCTGGTTAGCAAAACTTCTATCAAAAAAGCGTTCAATAGATATTGATGCAGGACTCTTGAGTTGGCCAACCAGAAAAGCCACTTGAATCTATCTTAATTTATTGAATACATATATGAACGGACCTGAAGGAGACTCCCAAAACCACCTTTAAATTTGTTGTTTTTTTATTTATTTTTTACTTTATTCTTCGCAGTCTTATTGGTTATTACATAAAGTTTCCGATTATTAAAAAAAATTTGAAAAATATTTCAATATTTAAACAATTTTAGGGGGATCTCAGTTTCTTAAACAACATTATAGCAAATCGATCCTCCATTTTGGAACCACTCGCGTTTGGGTCGCTTTATTTTGTTTTTTGTTGGGACGAGTTGTTACTCTTGTTTTTGTCTTTTTCAAGTTTTCTTGACTTTTTACGATGGCATCTTCCTCGCAAACTCCAAGAATGGCTTTATTAAAAAATTTCGCAAAGGATTCAGTTGTTGAATATGCGTAAGCAAAAAGTTAATTGCACAGGATCGATTTACTATAAGGTTGTATGAAAAACTGACCCCACTCCACCACCTAAAATTGTTTAAATGTTGAAATTTTTACAAAATGTTTTTGTCAGTCGGAAAGTTTAGGGTTAAATCGATAAGATTGCACTGAAAAAAGTAAAACAAAATAACTGATAATTAACAAATTTACAGGTGGCGGTAATGTCGTACCGGCGAGTGATTTCAAAATGGAGGGTCAATTTACTATAACGTTGTATGAAAAACTGAGCCCCCAGTCTAAAATTGTTTAAATATTGAATTTTTTTCCAATTTGTTTTTTTTTTTTGTTGATCGGAAAGTTTAGGGTGTAATCGATAAGACTGCACTGAAAAAAGTTTTTAAAAAATGAAAAACAACAATTTTAAAGTTGGCGGTAGTCTCCTTCAGATCCGCCCATATATGAAAACAATCAAAAGGAATTCTTATCTTAGCTAAGGCGTTTTGTTCTCTGATTCGTCTTACTACGACAAATGTAATGATTTTCTTTTGCAGTAAGTATTTAATTAAAAAAAATAAAATAAAATTTTAAATTAATTTTTTATTATTTATTTATTATTATTATTTTTAAGTTTTATTTTCGCCTTTATTTATATGTTCCTTTTCTGGATAAATTTTGATTATATGAAAATTTTTACACACACAACACACATGTACATGAAAAAATATAGTTACATAAGGTATGTTATATTTATGGGTTATACTACTCATATTCATGGATAGAACGCAGTCAACAATAACACTGAGGTCAACAACAAGCAAGGAGAGTCTGTTTTATGCGCATCTTCATGGCCTGCAGATCGCCTTTAAGACCGAAACTGACAACAATATATATATATATATATATATATATATATATATATATATATATATATATATATATATATATAATCATCTGTAGACAGATCTCTTTTGTTGCATCACAGCTCATCAGTACGGTTAGACATCCGATTTCTTTTAACCCAGGATTGAAACGCGACCGAATTGGCATCAGTCGGCGATTCTATCTCTGAGCTATGGGTGCTCGGTAGAAGGAGGCAAACTTTTAGCGTATGATGTATCATAAGCCAGTGGCCAGTGTGCTTTAATTCAGTACTGAATGAGCGATGCTAGAGTAGCTAATGTTTTTTTTTAAAGTCTACCATTCTTCTAGAGTGCTCAGTCAGGGGGTGAGAGCGTAAATAGTCATCCTCAGACAGATCTGTTTCGCTGTATCACAGCTCATCAGTAAGTTGCTTTAACCCAGGATTGAAACCCGACCGAAATGTCATCACTGGGCGATTCTGAGCTATAGGCGCTCTGTAGAAGGAGGCAGACTTTTAGCATATCATGTATCATATATATATATATATATATATATATATATATTTTCCAGACATATGCTATTAAATATAAGAGACAATGAATGTCTATTATGTTTAATCATGAGCCGTTCTAAACGTCGTATTTTTGCTTTAATTTCGGTTGAAAATAAAGACAAAAATTCTCCAACATTTGGATAATTATTTATTGGTTTTCTTCTAAGCTTTCGGCTCACATGAGCCATCTTCAGAGAGGTAGTTTAAACTGAAATATTATAAAATCCACCATCACCGACGATTTTATTTTGTGTTGACATAAAACTCCGCTTGGCAACGGCAATAGTTACCAAAAATAATAAACGCAGTTCTTAAGTTTGCGATGCGGTTTTATGACGTCACACCGCGGGATAGCGCGAAATGACAACAAAACCATCTAGTCAAATGCAATGTAATATGTTATTTCCTGTTTTAAAGTTGATTTTATTGAGTGTTGGTTGTTTTGATTTGATGTACATGGCCTCCAATATCTGCAGGTTCCTCTTACTGTGTGTATGAGTAAGGATCACCGTATTGTTGACCAAAATCTGTCTGATATTACCTACATGTTTATGTTTTTCAGAGAAATGTTGTTTAATAGTACTCTGATCAGAAAGATGACATGTAAGTCTCATTATTGTTAGAGCTATTGTTAAGTTTGGTGAGATACATTTTAATTTGTTGATCAATAACGGAGTTAGGAAATCCATTATTGACTAGTGTTTGCTTAATGTTGTGTAATTCTTTATAAAATATAGATTTCGAAGAAGATATCATTTGTGTGCGTTGAAGTAAGTTTTTTATAACAGCTAACTTATATCGTTGGGGACATTCACTATTATAATTAAGAAGACACGAATTTATGCTAGTTGGTTTCCTATATAGAGAAGTAGTAAATTTATGTGTGCTAGAATCAATGAATACATCAAGGAATGGGAGTTTGTTATTAATATTAAGTTCTAATGTAAATTTCAGGACGGAGTGACTTTCAAATTTGTTTTTAAGATATTTAATTTGATCGATATTCTTAGCTAAAACAAAGATGTCATCTATATATCTTACATATATAGAGGGTTTATTGTTGTCATTAATTATTTTATTTTCTAGATTTGCCATATAATAATTAGAAAAGAGGGGACCTAAAGGAGATCCCATCGCAATACCATCTATTTGTGTATAAATATTGCCTAAGGGATCGTGAAAGGGTACTTGTGTGGTGCATGCTAATAATAGTTTTTTTAATATAGTGGGTTTAATATTGATTGATGGGAGAGTAGCATGGTTGTATACATCGCGGATAATGATGTCAATTGTTTCCTGGACGGGAACATTTGTGAATAAGTTTTGAACATCCAAAGATGCAATCATTTGATTATTAGGTTTTACGGAATGGAGAATCTGTAAAAATTCGTCCGTGGAGTTAATGCTATATTTACTAGGAAGATAGGGAGTAATTAGTTTGTTAAGTGTTTTGGAAAGGTTGTATATTGGTGTGGGTATTTGAGAAATGATAGGTCGGAGGGGATGATCTTTTTTATGGATTTTTACATTTCCATAAAGGTAGCCGGGCTGATAATCACCTATAATCTTTTGAAGTTTATAGGATCCTATTTCAGCATTGTTTGCAGTAATGAGTTTATTAATATGTTTTTTAAGTTGGGTTGTGGTATTACAAGTTAATTTTTTAAATTTGTTGTGATCGTCGAGAATGGCCTGTAATTTGGAGTAATATTCCTGTTTGTTTAAAATAACAAAAGTATTGGTTTTATCGGCACGTCGGATAACAATATTTTTGTTATTTTTTAGATGTGTGGCTGCTTTTATGAGAGGCATATTTATAATATCATTAGGATTTTTATGGTAACGGTGTTTGATTGATTCAGCTTTGAGTAATTCTTTTAAGCCTACCTGTGTAGTAATATGGTTATCCTGTTCGAGTTGAAGTATTTGTTGGTATAAAGCTTCAATTTCCATTTGTTTAAACATTGAATTAGGTTTCCGTGCGACATGAAAATTTGGTCCGAGATTAAGGAATTCTATTTCATCTGGAGTAAGTTGGTAATCCGATAGGTTAATGAAGTTGTCATTGATGTTTGGTAAGAGTATTTTTCCTTTATATAATTTGTTTAGCTTTTTTTGGATGACTTGTTTATGGGATTCATGTTCCTTTTGTGTTGTATTGTATAATAAATCCAATATTTCCTTGAATTTTTCACTTGTGGTAGAAGACTGTAAAATTTCTTTGATGTGTACAATTTCAGTGTTGATTTCTTGTAATTCCTGTTTGGCTGTGTGCATTTGACGTTTTATGAGGTTCCATTGCAATTTCTTTAGAACGGCTCATGATTAAACATAATAGACATTCATTGTCTCTTATATTTAATAGCATATGTCTGGAAAATTACTTGCTGCCTCGATATACTAAATATATATATATATATATATGTGTGTGTGTGTGTGTGTGTATATATATATATATATATATATATATATATATATATATATATATACACACACACACACCACCGGCCATAATTATTAGGTCACTCCAGTGTTTAAAAAATGAAATTTATTAAATATATCAGGGTGGGGTGGACTTAGGAACAGCAGAAATTTAGAGGTTGCAAGCTCCTAAAACCCCCAGATCTCCCGATCAGTAATGTAGTTTATTGCTATATCCAGGACTAGCCATAGCTTCCTAGAGCCTGTTTAAACTAACATTTTTTATTTTTTTTATTTCTAAAATCTAATTAAAAATTATAATTGTCAATTAATATCTTAGACGATCTTCAGGTTTTTATCTGAAATCAAGGTTATTTGATTCGTTATTTTACGGCTTGTCCGCTGTTTGTAGGTTATTTTTGTCCGCTGTTTGTAGGTTATTTTTGTCCGTTGTTTGTAGGTTATTTTTGTCCGCTATTTGTAGGTTATTTTAGTCCGCTGTTTGTAGGTTATTTTTGTCCGCTATTTGTAGGTTATTTTAGTCCGCTGTTTGTAGGTTATTTTAGTCCGCTGTTTGTAGGTTATTTTAGTCCGCTGTTTGTAGGTTATTTTTGTCCGCTGTTTGTAGGTTATTTTTGTCCGCTGTTTATAGGTTATTTTTGTTCGCTGTTTGTTGGTTATTTTTGTCCGTTGTTTGTAGGCAACGCCAGATAATATTTTTAGATTAAAGTTTTTTGATATAATAATAATTTTACTGATACAAGTTCTAATGATTAACCCTTAGGAAGAAAACCAGTCGATTAATACCTTTTCCAAAGGTATTTGCGTCTAGGTGAGTATAATGAACACGTCTGGTATCAAAACTCGGGTTCCGATGTCTCATTCTGAGCAGTTACCCACCACACCATCAGCACACCCAAGCGTATAACACTTGGTATTTCCAAACTGTCACCCATCTAGCTACTAACCAGGCTTGTCGTTGCTTAACTTTGCTGATATTACAGGAACATATTTCAGCGGAATATGGCAGTAAACATACCTACTGGAGCGTTATAGGGAGCCGATAATTCTTGCCTGCATCTTTAGCAAATGGTTCGTATATAGGAATTTCACTTGAGTTCGGATATGAGCCTGAGGTCCAATATCACTCAAGGCACGGGGCTTACACGAAGGGATATTCGTTTATTGTGGCTGATGCTAAAATACTTCTTTTATAGTCAGACATTGTGTCAATTTCCGCAAAGACGTGCGTAGAGAAGTCTGTATATACGTTAGCTTAAAGTCAGTATTTTTTATTCTCAGTTGGAAACCAAACTTCATTCAACTGTTTGCATTTCCGCGCCGATAACGTCTCTTAAATTCTCCATTAAGGGCTATAACCGAAGAAGCTGTTGCCTTTATCTTGGGAGAACTTTCGAGCGTCCCAAAACCTCCAAACTGCAATTTTTGTGAGACTTTCAACAATTGACAAGATTGAAGAAACTTGGCAATGCATTAGCAATTGTTGCAGAAAGGGTTTCAAATAAGTCTTCCAGAAATTATTTGTGCCTAAAGGAAAGAGGCGAAACAGTGAGGCATAGTGACTTTTGCCAATCCTTCCCCGACGCCCACAGTAGGTGGCGAACAAAGGAGTATGACAAAGGTGAAAAAGGTTTTGTGAGACTTTAGGATTTCATTGAACGAAACGTGATGGACGAAACCTTTCCCACTTTGTTATACTTATTTCCCCTAAAATTCTTTTATCATGCCTGAAAATACGGAAAGATATTGGCTGACCTTTCGAATTAAAAATATTTAAAAGCTCAAGATTAAATAATTATTAAGCACTTTTTCAGATAGCTGCTAACTATACTAATTTGAATCTGATCAATAACTATTTCGAATTCCATGCATTCACTTACGCCCAAATACCCTTTGGAAAGTTATTAATCCGTCTCTTCTCTTCAGTTATGGAGTAAATAACAGGACAGATTAGGTTCTATAGCTTTGGATGGCTACCAGTTATGGCAACCAGCAACCAAGACTATTGTACCCACTCTAGGAGTATTTTTTATGTTAAATAATAAAACTTTAAATTTTTAACAAGAAAGTAATTAAATTCGATTGCACTAAGTTTCACACCCTAATAAAACTATTTATACTTTGTACTTATGTGCGTTGTGGTGCAGTGGATATCGACTCGGAACGAAAACTCGGGGAGCCGAGTTCGAATTCTAGTTGAATTCTTTGCATTCACTTACGCTCAATTACCCTTGGGAAAGGTATTAATCCGTCTCTTCCCTCCAGTTATGGATTAAATAATAGGACAGATTGGGTTCTATAGCCTTGGTTGGCAACTAGTCTACCGCAGAAAGCAATGGCAACCCACTGCGGGATAACCTTCTGCCAAGTCAGTCATGTCTCTTTCGAGACATGATCGCCCAAAGCGTGTATCACGTATGGCACTTAACTGACTGACTGAATATAATAGTTGGAAAGATAATTAAAACTTCTACTGGGCACAAAGTGGGGGATCGGTTTTCTATTGTTATGAAGCAATAAACTGATTGTTTAAACTGAAATATTATAAAATCCACCATCACCGACGATTTTATTTTGTGTTGACATAAAACTCCGCTTGGCAACGGCAATAGTTACCAAAAATAATAAACGCAGTGTTTTATGTCAACACAAAATAAAATCGTCGGTGATGGTCGATTTTATAATATTTCAGTTTAAACAACCTCTCTGAAGATGGCTCATGTGAGCCGAAAGCTTAGAAGAAAACCAATAAATAATTATCCAAATGTTGGAGAATTTTTATCTTTATTTTCAACTGAAATTAAAGCAAAAATACGACGTTTAGAACGGCTCATGGTTAAACATAATAGACATTCATTGTCTCTTATATTTAATAGTATATGTTTAGAAAATTACTTGCTGCCTCGATATACTATATATATATATATATATATATATAAAGAGCGAGTTATTCTAAAAATGTATAAATAGATTGAATTTTCATTAGAATACATTTAAGTTTTGGTAAAGATTCAAATTAATGAAGAGAAGTGTTGATTAATTATGAGTTCCTACAAGTTTTCGAATTGATTTTTATTCCAATACAAATATTGAGGATGACGCGGACGACAAGAATCCCAAACATCACGAATCACTTTATTTGATATTCAAGCTGATTTTATTTGAATGAATTCAGTTTATTGATTGTTGTCAACTTCTTCCTTTAGACTGTCTTTGAATTTCGGGTGGATTTAATGCTACCAAGTCATCCAATTCATATTTTAGGTAAATCTTTATCAATATCGGCCTTCACATCACAGTGATTATAATCAGGTTTACTGTGAGTGTGAGCTTATGTTGAAATAGAAGATTTCCATTAACGGCGCTTCAAAATGCAGGAGAAAATTTAGATTGCAAAATTCATCTCACATTGTCTGAGCGATTGATGTGTTTTTTACGGTTTATCAACCCTTTGTGGATTAGACTTTTATATTATGTTATATAGCTGCAGTATACATAACTTAGAAAAAATGCCTAAAATCATTTAGGTATATACATGAAACCAAAGAGAAAATTTTCCGATATATATATATATACAAGAAACCAAAGAGGAAATTTTCATATATATATATATACATATATATATATATATATAATTCGTGTAATAAAAGTTTTTTCTTACGGTTTGCTTCAACGTCAATTTGCACGATTGTGAAGCTATTCTAGTTCAAGTGGTCAAAGCACGGCGGATGAAACAACGGTTTCGTCTGAAAAGGAGAACGTAGGTTCGAATCCTATCGAAGAGTGCATTTTCTTTTATATGTTTTTTTTTTCTTAATGTGTAGGCCGGTAGACGAAATGTAACATTGTTTAAAATAAACACTGCTTCTATTCAAAAAAAGATATTTATTTTGACGATAAAAGGTATTAACTCTATGTTTAAAGTAATAGATATATATGTAATAATTAAAAAAAATTATCATATGCTGATATGTACGCGTCCTACGTCTCTGATGCATAAAAATATAATAGGACTCAAGAAAAGCGTATCCATGCATCCCAGGGACATACCTCAATTTTTCCATCATAACAAACGATATATGTGGGTTCTCAGCTAAGTGGCAGAAAGTAGTTATGTTTTATTTTGAATTGGAAATTTCCACCAAAAGTAACATGAGAGAATTTATCCCCTTTTTTCATGTGTTTTCTTTTTTCTTCAACCCACCATTTCAAGCTAACTGTTGTCTGCTTTCTTGGAAATTGAACAATTTAAATTTGTGAGAATTTTGGTGAGATGAAATTAATTACACCGGATGGTGTAAAGTTGTGAGTTAAACGGATTTAGTTGTTTTATCCAAGAAAGCTTCAAAATAATTTGGATCAATCGAAAACGAAGATTACCAATTCCATTATTAAGTATGGATTAAAGTAGGTACAACCACTAAATCACTGAAAAAACTGCATATTATGAAGAAAAAAGACCAAAAACTTAATAAAAACAATATTTTTATTAAGAGGAAAGATCAATGTATATTTTATTAGTTTTTCAAAATCTTAACCCTTTCGAAATGTTGGTAAAAAAAATCTTGTTTTGATTTCAGTTAGCGGGTAGCCGAATCATTACGAGTGTTTACAATATCAACTTTAATGTTACGTAACTCATTTTCTCAGTGAAAAACACATTAATTTGGAAATTCTTGCAAAAATCAAATTATTTAAATCAAAAAATAATTGTCGATTTTAATAAAACTTTTAGGACTTATTCCAAAACGAATGAAATTATTTTTCAAATAATTATTTTAAAAAAATTTTAATAACTTTTTTATTTACATCTGTTACTTTACCTCCACGTAAACTCATAAAATTTCAAGAAATTAAATTATGTAGGCAAAATTTGTTTTACGAGTTTAACGCAGGACTCATTGGGAAATGTCAATCGTTTATTATTTTTTTCAGCCATTTGGACCCCCTTTTCCGAAAATCTACTCACAAAAAAATAGAAATAAAAGTGCCATAAAACTATGATAATATTTTGTTAGATAAGCTTTTAATCGCTTTAATATAAATGAAGGATATTATACACTGAAGAAGAAAAAAATTGAATAATAATGAAATTTAAAAGAATTGTTTTCATTTTTTATAATTATAATAATTTATAAAATTTCAAAAATATAGCATTTACTTTTGTGAATAAAAGTGCTCAATACAAAGTAGAGTTAAATATTGGAATATACCAGGGGTCTGTCTGAAGCTGCTTCACGGTTGAAACCCGGGTAGCTAGATGTGACAGCATATTTCCTAAGTATATTTTGCTGTAACATTTTGGAATATTGTATTAAGCACTTTTTTATTGTATCATTCTTTGGGAGCTGTTGTTTTCAACTTTCGTGTGTGTTGTGTTATATATATATATATATATATATATATATATATATATATATATATATTGTTGTGGGGTTCTCCTTTTTCATTAAGATGGACTCGTCCAGAGTATACTTATACTACTGCTATAGAAGCAAAACGGGAGAATACCGCGTTCTCACGCGGTATTTCTTTTGACACTATCAGCTCTCTGCCTTCGGGCGGAGAGCATTAACCCAGTCGTAGCTCCGCCGAAGAGTAGTGTCACGACTGGGCAAAATTAGACAGCTATTTTCTAGGCTGGGCTATATAGCCCGGAAGTTCTACATAAAAAAGGCCTTCTGCCACATTTTGCATTAGTGGGAAGGCAAATAAATACTGAATACCGCGTTTTCACTTTGTATTTCCTTTGACACTGTCAGCTCTCTGCCTTCGGGCGGAGAGTTTTAACCCAGTCGTGGCTCCGCCAAAGGGTAGAATCACGATTAGACAAACTTAGACAGATATTTTTGGCTGGGCTATATGGCCAGGAGAACCCATTTTAAAAAAGCCTTGTGCCACATTTTCCCCTAGTATGTGGATGAAAATAAATACAGAATAGCGCGTTGTCACAGAGAGTTAACCGGAGAATACGAGAGTTAAGAGAGAGAGAGAGAGAGAGAGAGAGAGAGAGAGAGAGAAGGAAAGAGAGAGATTAGCAGTCAGTATATAGTAGTTCATAGATGCTCTGAGCTCTACTCATCAAGAAGATTATTACACTGTACCCGTCAGCTTCCGACGCGGACATAACTCAATATACTACGGCTTCACCTTCAGAGACTTGTACATATACTTTTTACTAACCCGTATTCCTGGACGACTAATCTTCATTCAAGTCTGTATCCTTACGTTAATACACTTATTTTCTATCTCAATTACTGGTCGTTGTTCATTTATTTGTGCGGGCCCCATTCCCGGTTTCCACAACAACTTGGCGACGAGAATTCGAGAGTTACGTTGACCACAACAACTCGAAAGAACTCACACACAGAAGGACAAAAAACTATATTGCCACACACGTCGACCATAATAATTTGGCGACGCAACAATTCGAAAGAACTTTTGCAGAAATTAAAAGGAAGATTTGGTGGCATAACAACTTCGGAACGAACATTCGAAAAGACGCAAGGAGTAAAAAGAAACACCTCATCTCATAGAAATTGACAAACCACGTCGTACAACAATTAAGCGACGACTCAGGGATTAATAAAGAACAACTAGTCGCAACAATTAAGCGACGACTCAGGGATTAAAACGTACAAAAAAATTTTTTTACATAAGAGATAGAAAGAAAAATCCGTCACTCCCTACAAAAAGTATTTGAAAGTCAATATTTTTCTTTCACCTCGAGCAAGTCACCACAATTAATTGGCGACTAAATAAGAAAAAACATTTACACAACAATCAAAACAGAAAAATCGTTGACAAGATTTAATACAAAAATCAGCGGTAAAAAGTGAAACCCCTCAAATATATTAAATCACAAAGCAAAAAATGGAAGACTTTCAAAAAGTAATACTGGAGATTATAAGAAATGAGGAGAGACAGTTAAAATTGGAGGAAAATAAAATTAAAGCACAGAAAAAATGAAAAGAGACAGTTAAAGTTATAGAAAAAACAGATGGAAGCACAAAGAATAGATGAAGAGAGACAAATACAACTCCAGGAATTACTATTAAAAGTAACAGCTAACTTACAAGAAAAGAATATTGAAAAAGAGGCGACTTTTTCCCAAGACGCAATTTGGAACACAATAGAAACATTTAATTACTCTCTAGAAGGCGATAAAAATTTCGGGGACTATTTCAGACGAGATGAAGACATTTTCAACATAGATCGCCTGAACTGGACGGAAGTAAAAAAAGAAACACGTTTATTACTCAGGAAATTGGGATCAGAGGAGCACACAAACTTTCTGGATTATATTTTACCGAAAAAAAACAAAAACGATTTGACTTTTGACGGGGCATTTACATGCCTTACGGAGCTCTTCAGTCCAAAGACTTCACTCTTTCACAAAAGGTGGAAATGCCTCAACCTTGTAAATAGCGAAAATGAGGACAATTCGACTTTCGCCGCAATTGTTAACAAACATTGCGATGATTTTAAATTGACAGAATTGATTCCAGACAATTTTAAGTGTCTTATTTTTGTACAGGGATTCGTCTCAGCCAAGGACAGCAAAATGCGCAAAAGAATGCTGACGAAGCTTCAAAACGAGCCTGGATTAACGCTAGAAAAATTGTCAAAAAACTGTCAAAAATGCTTGAGCATCAAAAAAGACTCTAAGGATGTCGAGGAATCGGGAGTAGCACACATACATAAGTTGAACAAAACTTTACGATTTTCACCCTCCCCAAAGAAAAACAAAACAAAAATTTAATGATAAAGAAAAAAATACAAGATATAAAGCGATTAATGACAGAGATCAAATAAAAAATAAGCCCCCCCCCTACCTATCTGTTACAGATGTGGTGGAGTCCACTGGAATAAAGACTGTCGATTTAAATACAAGAACTGTTTAGCTTGTGGAAAAATGGGACATAAGGTATTTCAATGCAGAAAATTTAGATATACACTATTAGGGTAAAAACTAATAGAATGGACTACAAAGACAAACTAAACACAAGAAAATAAGTAGAATACGAGATTTTAAATAAGAAGGTAAAATTAGTTAGATTCAGGATCGGACCTAACTATAATTAATCTACAAACATGCAGGAAGCTAAATAGACCGACCATGATGCATGCACAGAAAATCGCCAAGTCTGTTACAGGGAAGCGTATCAATTTTGAAAGAGAAGTAATTCTAAATGTAAAATTCTATCGAAAATATTTCTAATGAAAGACACAGAAAATTTTGTGGGCACAGACTGAATGCAAAAGTTTGACGATTGGGATTTACCCATCTGCTCATTTTGTAAAACAATAGAGTGCAAGCCGTCAGAAGATACAAAATTAAAAGGAGAACTACGCAGTCAATTCCTGGAAGTATTCTCGAGCAGTTTCGGACAATGTAATATGTTTGCAGCTAAAATTGAACTAAAGCAAAATGTTCAACCCGTATTCAAGAAAAAGCTAAACGCACCCTTCGCAACCATAGAAAAATTGACAAGGAGTAAAATAGATTGGTTCAAACTGGAATTTTTTCACAAATCGACTTTAGAGAATGCGCAGCACCAGTGGTCTACGTAAAGCAAAAACCCGGAGAAACCCGTGTTTGCGCAGATTTCTCGACTGGATTAAATAATGCTATCAAAGATTATCACCACACATTGCCAAGCCCTGAGAAAATATTTACTAAGCTTAACGGTGGTAAGGTATTTTCTAAGATTGATTTAAGCAAAGCTTATCTTCAGATTTCAGCAGAAGAAAAAATTGGTCATGTGGATGGCTTATCTACATTAATACCTGCGAAATGCGAACCTCTGAAAGACTCTGTAATTGTGGCTTTGCGAGCCGAAGGCGAAATTAATGAAGTTTTAAGCAATACATTAAGGGAATTATTAGTGACCTTATTAGGAATCAGAAGAGAAGCTGAAAAAGATGAATTCATACGAAGTACAAAGAGAAAAATAGAAGAAAAAGAAAGAAATCTAGAGAACAGCATTTCAATTTGTGATCACGTGGTACTTTATAATAAAAGAGTGGCCATACCCAAATCGTTACAAAGACGAATTCTGAAGGACTTTCATCTAGGACACCCAGGGAAAAACCGTATAAAAGTGTTAATGAGAAGTTTCGTTTACAGGCCTTTTATGGATAACAACATTACTCAAATGGTAGAAAAATATAGAGGGTGCGCTGCGGCAGCAAAGGCAACATTAGTTATACAAAAACCATGGTCTAAGGCAAACAGACCTTGGTCTAGAATCCACGCGGACTATGCAGGACTCATAGATGGAGATTACTACTTTATAACGGTAGATAGCTTTAGCAAGTGGCCAGAAGTCTTCAGATACAAACAACACTATAAATTGTCTACACGAGTTATTCGCAATATTTGGCGTAGTAGATTGCCTTGTAACTGATAATGATACCCAAATTCACCTCGAGCGATTTTCAAGAATTCTGTGCAAATTATCAAGTCAAGCATATTAAAATAGCACCATACCATCCACGATCTAACGGTCAGGCCGAAAAGTTTGTGGGCACTCTTAAAAGAGCCTTGAAAATAGCAGAGGACATACCAACAGAAAGAGCTATGCAACAGTTCTTACAAGTCTACAGAATCACCCCGAACGGAAACGCACCAGCTGGACTTTGACCAGCGAAAGTAATGTTTACCCGTAAAATACGGTCAGTTTTTTGACAAATTATTATTCAGCAAAAACCAGGCGAACGGGTCAATTTCAGAACCTTCAGGACCAATATCGCATATTGGGATCCAGGTACAATAATAAGCTGACTGGGGAATGTTCTGTACAAGACCCAAGGCGAACAATTCATTCACAGGAGACATATCAATCAGATACAAAAATGACGGGTAGAGGAGCTAAGCTCGTCACCTTCGGAAAATGAAGACTCCATGAAAGAGATTTTTGAAGCATTTAAAATTCATAGACCGCAAGTAGCCACGGAGATTAGAAGAACAAGTAGGATAAGAAAATTCACAGAACTGCTAATATTAGACCATAAGCAAAACAAATATTAACTACCCTAAAAAGGAAACTAGGGAGAGGGGCGCTGTGAGATTCTCATTTTCATAAAGATGGATACCTCCAGAGTATACTTATACTACTGCTATAGAAGCAAAACGGGAGAATACCGCATTTTCACGCGGTATTTCCAATGACGCTGTCAGCTCTCTGCCTTCGGACGGGGAGTATTAACCTAGTCAGGGCTCCGCCGAAGGGTAGAGTCACGACTGGGCAAAATTGGACAGATGTTTTTGGCTGGGCTACATGGCCTGGAGAACCCACATTAAAAAAGCCTTGTGCCACATTTTGCTCTAGTGGGAGAGTAAATAAATACAGAATATCGCGTTTTCAGAGAGTTAACCGGAGAATACGAGGGTCCAGAGAGAGATTAGCAGTTAGTACACAATAGTTCATAGTAGCTCTGTGCTCCACTCATCGAGAAGATTATTACGCAGTACCCGTCAGCTTCCGACGCGGACATAACTCAATATACTACGGCTTCACTTCCAGAGATTTGTACATGTATTTTTACTAGCCCGCATTTCTGAACTACTAATCTTTATTCAAGTCTGCATCCTTACGTTAATACATTTATTTTTTATCTCAATTACTGGCCGTTGTTCAATTATTTATGCGGACCCCATTTCCGGGATCCACAACATATATATATATATATATATATATATATATATATATATATATTGTCGCCCCAAGAGGTATGGATATTTTAAGAGCTCATAACTCAGTTAATATAAAGTGTTTTTTAGCTGCAACCTATTCAATGAATTTAATCAATATATATATATATATATATATATATATATATATATATCACCATGCAATGTGGGTATAGAATAATCCAAAGGAGCATTCATTGCATACAGTGGTAGGATAACTCTCTGAGAGCTCTAAACATATATGTATATAGAGCAATTATAAGAAAAATTAAGACAGACACGTTCTTTCATGGTGAATCGGAAGTAAGGTCTATTTCAGGCGAACCATCGTCAGCTTCCGTCTTTATTTAACAAAGGATTCTACATGAATGAGATTCACAAAAACCTAAAAAAAAAACGAATGAAAATAACGGTCGTTCCCTTAAAAGAAAAAATTAAAAATTCAGAAAAATGCATCACTTAGTTAATTACTTAGTTTTTGGTCATAATAAAATTAGACCAGTAAACAATTTTAGTAAAAAGTGTTCAATACAATTATATTGTAGAACTTTTGAATATTCTTCATTTGTAAACGAGTTTTTACGTACCTAGTTTTCTACCATAAGTGGTGTCTTCAGGCAATTTGCTTAACTGATTTTATCGTTTTTTTTTTTAAGAACGCTCACGTAACGGGGAATTTTTTGAACGCTCACGTAACGGGGAATTTTTGAATTCGTAATTTTTAAAATTAGAAGAAATTATAACGTTTTCATCCATAGTTGTATGATTCTAATATTTATTTTATAGTATGGTTACACTTAGTCATAATTTCTGTTCTTTCATTGCGTAATTCACTTTTGTTTGGGAATAAATTCACTCGAGTAAACTTAAATTTTAATCTATTAAAATGTCAGTTTGAAATATGAACCTGATGATTGCATAAAGCATGAAACTCCGAGTCGTGCCATAGACGTAGGATTATATGTTTATTTATTAATATATATATATATATATATATATATATATATATATAGAGAGAGAGAGAGAGAGAGAGAGATAGGATAATATGTATATTTATTAATATATATATATATAAAGGCTATGTTCATCCATTGAGCACTGTTTATTAAAACCTGAAAATATTACTATACATATGTAGACACTCCTCGTTTTTTTAAAATAATCTTATTGCCCCAAGCAAGGCAGTTTCCTTTCATAGAAGGAAAGTTATGAGAAAGAGTGACAGGTTGTAAGAGAAGGATGAGAATACTGCTGAGAATGGAGTGGACGGAGAAAGGAGCATGAGGAAGAGAGAGGATGCAATTTAGTGAGATAGGAGTTGCCTATTGACTTTACATTTAAATTCTTCGAGATTATAGCTGTCGGAGAAGCAAGCAAACGGAATTGCATTCCACAGGCAGGAAGTGCGAGTAAAGAAGCTGATAGACATGTATATTTACTCAGAGATCAGCACCAATCGACGGTATTTTTTTCCTGCTTGAACGCATACTTCAGTTCATATGCATTGTCTGTTGGCTCGACTATTTATATATGCTGGTCAATGGTGCATTATGGGTAGCAAGGTCTATATCATTCTAACGGTCATTGGGAAGATAGTAATAGTCATATTTCTAATTATTCTAATGGCTATTGCGTTTATTTGAACGCTATTAATAGCATTGTTGTTTTTTTAACTTTTTTAAAATTTATATATATTTCTGAGATGAGGTTTTTTTAAACTATTTACATTTTTCGGACTATTGTCCTCATTTTTGTTGTCATTTGTACGACGTTTCAGCTGTTGTACACTCCGGCCTTCTTCAGGTGCTAGGAATTTTGAATCGAACATTTTATTACGATCAGGGGGATATATTATTCTCATTTCATGTGCGATGCCACTTCTTGTTGTAGAAGTGGCATCGCACGTTGAATGAGAATAATGTCAACAGCTACGCGCTCATTCTCATCAGGAAGATCAAAGTTAGTTTTCTGAGCTGCCGTACCTTTTTACAATTATGGTGCAATTCATTTTGTCACGGACGGTCCCCAACTGACCCTACTATACTATGCAGCCAACAAAATCAAAAACACACAACGCAGAGTTACTACGTTTAGCTGAATCCTTCAAAGAGTAAGCATGATTCTTGAGGGAGAGGTATGTTGCATTAAATATGGAGCTTAAGAGCCTGTTTGCTGCCTTAAATTCAGATTGTTTAAACAAAACAAACAACAAACCTGCTCATATATATATATATATATATATATATATATATATATATATATATATAAATGGATTTGGTGGGTGCAGGGTTGAATTCATAAATTACTTTATCAAAAACGCCCCCCGACAGAAACAAGACGGCCCTCAGCAAGCCCAATTAATCATAAAACACTTTGCGCCTATTTCTGCGGCTGACACACTCAAACACACACACACACACACACACACATACATATGCATATATATATGGATATATATGTATATATATATATATGTATATATATGCATATATATATATATATATATATATATATATATATATATATATATAACATAGTACACTTGGTATGTAATCCGGGTAAATTCCAATGGCGAGTGTATTCGTGCGCACATATGGGAGTGTGATTTAGATACGTAAAGTTATACATTTCTATCATTCCAGCATGCCTCCACACACACACACACACACACACACACACACACACACACACACACACACGTATATATATATATATATATATTATATATATATATATTCCTTTGCAAAGATTTAAAATGATTGATGCCTGTGATGTCTGTTTTTCTTTTTGTTGTTGTTTTTTTTTATATAATACTTATAATCTGCATTGAAATATGCAAGCATTGCGATGTTATGTTCCGACCCAGCCTGTATAAGTCGGGTTTCAGATCTACCTATACATCTCACACACCCTCACGTGAACGTAGCTCTATCCAGAAGCTCGGAGGACTTGACCAAGAAAGTAATTACTTCCTCTCACCCTAAGTTGCCATCGTCGTCTTTGAAGTCAATCATTGCCTGCTGTTTCATACTGGGCCACCGAGAATGCTTTTTATCAACTTCACTAGCAAATGTCGACTTGATCTGCGATCAACCAAAGAAATGAAAAATTCATAAATTTGACTTTATAATGGCCTCAAAACGAAATGCTGGCAATTCTGATATGGCAAAGAAAAGCCGTGAAGTGCTTTTTGCTTAAGCTAAAAGGTGAAGGTTCTCGACGTCATAATAATAAATCCTATGATGAGGTTGAGAAGATACGTCGTAAATAGCAATTTTTTAAATGTAAACAGATATAAGAAAAATGGTATATATACATACTATCCATTTTTTAGGCCTCTGCTGTTGCCATAGACAATATTCTTCTGCTCATATGTGCTGTGCTTTTTCAGGACGGAGGCGATCATGGCCTTCCGCATCTCCCTATCCCTTATAGCTCTTAACACACCTTCTCTTGTAACCATTCCCAAACCCTGCTCCACCATCCATATACTCAAGTCCATCAAGTATGTCATGCTTTGCTCTCTTCTTTTTTGCCTTCCATCTATATTTACTGTGAATATCAGATTCTCCAAGCCCTTCTTCCTCATTACATCTCCAAGAAACATCAGCTGTCTTTTCTTGATGTTATTTACAATTTTCCTTTTCGTTTCTATACTTTACAAAACATCGTCGTTGCTCAAATGTTCAGCCAATGGTATCCTAAGTATCCTTCTGTAGAACCACATTTCGATTGCTTCTTGTGTTTCCTTCAACTTCGATGAGATTATCAAACATTCGCTGCTATAATGAAGAACAGACAAAAGAAAACAAAGCAGTCTGGTTCTCTCTTCTTTGTTTCAATACTCTAATGCCCATGCCAATAGGCCTTCGGATCTCAGTGCCACACTTACTATCCTCTTTTAGAATACTTCCCAGGGATTTAATTTTCTGTACTTTCTTGATTTTAGTATCATCGACTTGTAGTTGTCATTTTGGGCTCCTCTTTTTACTGGTGACCATGCGTTCAGTTTTCTTGAAATTTATATATAGTTCTTTCTTTTCGTTTTCTTTAACCACTTCCTGTAGGAGATCTTGAAGCGCCAGCTATCAGCACTGCATTGTCTGCATATTTTATTTTATTCAGATTGCAGTATACAACTAGCCCGGCCCGGCGTTGCTCGGATGTAATGAAAGCTTTAAAACTAAACCATGGTCCTGGAACTCAAACTCTTTGGACGTTGGCACGAAAGCCTAAAAAGCTATAGTTGTTTCCAGTTAAAGCGAAACCGTAGACTGAAAGAAAAATGAATGGATGTAAGTCAAATTTTGATTTCCTGATATCGATATCAAATAAGTTTTTTCGTCGTAAACTGAACTTTGAAGGCTAAACAAGTCCTCTGAGTAAATGGTATCATGGCTGAGACTAAGAACTACAATTATACCTACTTAGACCCAAACCCGAAGCAAAAACCAAAATAAAATGGCTGAAAACCTGATTTAGATAAAACCTGATAAGATATCGGGGTATCGATTTCCAATATCAGAGTCAAATAAGTTATCCAAGAATAAACTAACCTAAGTAAGTCCGTGAAAACTTATCGTACCCATCGGGAGAAACATTGGATAAATTGAGCCATATTGATGGCTAAATAACAGTTTTTGATCAGATTCGATAGTATCGATTTCCGATATCGGAGAAAATGAGTTGTCTGAGAAGTTCTACTAATGTTTTAGACTAAAAACAATAATTTTACCAAGTTAGAGCAAATTCTGCAGCAAGGACCACGATAAAAGGGCTGAAATCGGGGTATAGATTTCCGATATCGGGGGAAATCAGTAAAAATATGTAGCCCATGATCTGTCCTTTATACAAATCCACAAATTTTATCCGATTCTCACAAAACTTCACACAAATATTCTTTAGGCTTCCGGTCAGATCATGGGCTACTTATTTTAGCGACAGATAGCCACACACACATACAAACAGCTTGCCTTTTATATATATAGATATTAATTTCTGTGTTAATATGCCAAATATTTTCACCAAACATATAGGATAGTTTTAGGAGATATACTTGTGGCAGTCTGCTGGAGACAAGCTAAATAGTGGATATTAAATGATACGAGTATAATTTGTTTACGATTCGGTGATAAACGTTTGAATTTTATACCCGCCATGTAAGTCACTAAGTCGATAAGATGTTTAAAAGCATGAGAAGTCGACTCTTACGCCACGATTTCCGGTAATTAAATTTTGCATCCCCAAGAAATATGTTTGAATAAGTAATTATTTAATGAAATATGTTAGACAAAAACGGTAACTGTCACAAAAGTGATGTTACATATTGTGCGTGAAAACTGTCTCAAAATAGTTACTGTAATTAAAATATAAACAACCTAAAAGATAATTTCAATGAGGATAAAAGAGTTTATTATTTCAGTCAGCGTTAACCTTAAAAGAAACTAGCAGTATAGCCCGGCGTTGCTCTGGTGTAATGAAAGTTTTAAAACTAATCCATGGTTCTGGAGCTCAGACTCTTTGGACATTGGCACGAAAGACTAAAAAGCAATAGTTGTTTCCAGTTAAAGTGAAACCGTAGATTGAAAGAAAAATGAATGGATGTAATTTTGATTTCCTGGTATCGATATCAAATAAGTTTTTTCATCGTCAACTGAATTTTGAAGGCTAAATAAGTCCTCTGAGTAAATGGTATCATGGCTGAGACTAAGAACTACAATTATACCTACTTAGAGCCAAACCCGAAGCGAAAACTAAAATAAAAGGGCTGAAAAAATACAGACATACAGGCAGGTAAACAGACACACACACAAACATCTTGCCATATATATATATATATATATATATATATATATATATATATTATCGATTTTCTGCACTATTGTAAGAACTGCAACCTTGAAACTTCTGAATATCGTTTCTTATGTCTTTGTCTATGGGTGTATCAAATTTGATTAAAATCGGACCATTCCTTCTATAATCCGACTTTTTCGATTATCGATTTTCGATATTTATCGGGTGTACCTCGACAGAAAACCTAGCTAAGAACACTCGCAGACGCTTATAGCACAACTGTGTAAATTTTCAAGAAAATCGGTTCAGCTGTTTCAGAGTTTATAGGTAACGGACACACACATACAGACATTTATTTATAAATAAGTTTAGATAGATTTTGATTTAATACTATAACTTATTATTACTAATATAATTAACGGTCGGGTTAATTTCTTGCAATTTAAACAATAGCCGTTGTATTCGCCTTATTTACAAGTTATTGAAGCGGCATTCAACCTTAGCGAGTTGAGCTGGTTCTTCCCTATGATATATTTTATAGGTCTTTTTGGCTGCACAAGTGATCCCGAACCGCATGTATTGTGAAGATTTTCCCGCAGTAGGTCATCAATTCTATAGAATCCAGTTTTTCCTGCTACTTACCCGTAGCTGGGTGGAAGAGATGGATTCTTTTTCCCTTTCTGGAATTAATTCGACTGAAATCTTTGCTCTTCGTTTCCTCAATGCGATTCCTCCACTCCATGTTCGCCTGATTTTTTCAGTCCGTCGACATTCATAGAATTTCGAACTGGAGGATTTATTTATTTTTCGGGGATAGACGCAATTTGAGGGCAATTTACTTAAAAAAGCTTTCGTCCCAGCCTTACGCAAATTTACTCGACCTACTAGACTGGCGGGAAGTGCGTTGTGTTGCAGTGGATATCGGCTCGGAACGAGAAATCGGGGAGCTGAGTTCGAATTCTAGTTGAATTCATTGAATTCACTTACGTGCAAATAACCTTGAGAAATGTATAAATCAGTCTCTTCCTTCCAGTTATGGGTTAAATAACAGGACAGATTGGGTTTTGGCTGGCAACCACTCTACCGCAGAAAGCAATGGCAACCTACTGCGAAATAATCTTCTGCCCAGTCAGTCATGTCTCTTTCGAGACATGATCGCCCAAGCGTGTTTCATATATGGCACTTAACTGACTGACTAGACTGGCAAAAAGGTCTCACTCTTTTACTGTGAAAACAATCAAGTGTAACCACATCTTCTAGTCCCTCAGCTTCTTTTCTCGTAATTCCCTTCTGTATTATTGTTTCCCTGTTAACTACAATATCCAAGATTTTAAATGCAATCTCAAATTTTATCACTTATCTCTTTGATTCCATTCCTTCTTCTGACTACACTTTGCCCTCACGCAGCTCTCTTCACACCAATGTACCGGTCCTTCTCTAACCTATTCTCCGACCCCTACTCTAACCTGTTCTCTTCCCTCTCTTCACTCTCCTATTTTGTAACCTGGGTTCTTCACACTTCCACCAGATGTCGCTGCATAAGTCAGCTAAAATGGGCGCCCATCCAACACTAAATAAAAAGAAACACTGAAAAGATATTTGCCAACCACAAACACCCCTTCCCAATCTGTCCTGTTATTTAACCTATAACTGGATGGAAGAAACGGATTAATTCCATTTCTGAAAGTTATTTGCGCGTGAGTGAATGCAATTAGTTCAACTGGAATTCGAACTCGGCTTCCCGATTTCTCGATCCGAGCTAATATTCACTAAACAAGCTAAAAGATAACTTCAATGAGGATAATATAGTTTATTATTTCATTCAGCATTAACTTTAAAAGAATGAAAATGTCAGCGTAATAAAAACAACAAAGATGAGGGAAATAGTTCGAATACAAATAGTGTAAATAATGATATGCGGATATGCGTTGTGGTGCAGTAACTATCGACTGGGAACGACAAATCGGAGAGCCAAGTTCGAATTCTAGTTGAAATCTTTGCATTCACTTGCGCACAAATACCATTGGGGAAAGGTATTAATATGTCTCTTACCTTCAGTTATGGGTTAAATAATAGGACAGATTGGGTTCTATTGTCTTGATCGGCAACTAGTCTACTGTAGAATGCAATGCCAACCTACTGCGGGATAATCTTCTGATCACCCAAAGCGAGTATCACGTACGGCATTTAACAGAATAACTGAAATAATGATAATTCCTCATTTCAGAAATTGAAAGAGAAATTCAGTTTTACTCTTGAATATCAAATCGTCCATACAAGACTACGGTATACCACTATGTTTAATAGGCAAAAACCTATGATATTATATTTGAAAAAAGTCGTTGTTCCTTTTGATGACCTTTATATTTTTTGGAATGATTCCCAATCAAGCATATAAAATTGCAATCTTAACGGCCCGTAACAAATACAATTTTCTTGAACAAAGCATGTAGTGATTGCGCACGGGTTCTTCACACTTCCGCCAGGTGTCGCTGCATAAGTCAGCTAAAATGGGCGCCCATCCAACACTAAATAAAAAGAAACATTGAAAAGATATTTGCCAACCACAAACACCCCTTCCCATTTTTTTTTCTTTTCTTCCATAAACCTCAGGGGCTCCGATCATTCTTATTGCTTCTTGGTCGCTTAAGCTACAAATACATATGTATTGCAAATAAACAAAAGCATTCCGTTTGTTTGATATTTGGAGCGTGTTCGTTGTTCACAGGATAGTGTTCTCTCCCCTTGACGATGTGAAATCAGAAGCAGCCGAGAGGGGTCGCTGATAAATGTCAAGTGGAAGCCGGCGTACTATTAGATAATAAAGGCAAGAGGAATTTCTATACTTTGTTAAATGCTTGCCCTCCCGGTTGTCTTACATCGCCTTCCTTTGCCCCTACTTGTCTCGGCCTCTTTATTTATTTCTATTTATTTATATATTTATGTCTGCTATTTCCTTTTCTTTCATCTGAATCTTGTCTTTTATTCAACATTATTCATTTTAGTTAGTATTCTACCATCTTATTTTCTGTCGTTTTGTTTTTAGGGCAACTCGGCAAGATATATGTTTACAACGGCGGAGCTAATAGTTAGCGAGTTAGATTACGTTATTTACATTGTTCGGATCTCATCTTCATTGCCATCTTTACGATGCTTTGGCCGTTGTACCCTCCGGCCTTCTTCAGCTGCTAGGAGTTTTGAACCAAACCGTTTATTTCGATCACTAGTGTAAATTATTTTTGTTCCATGTATGGTGCCAATTCTTGATGTCTTGTAGTTATCTTCCGTGAATTCAACTCTCTGTGTAATTTGATCACCACGTCTGTAGCCAGGTATTGAACTCACAAATATTTGGGTCACGTCACTGGAATTAACCAACATTTATATCCACTGATCATTAAGGACACATGACCTAGCACCTGAAGAATGCCCGAGCGTAAAACGTCGTAAACATAGCAATAAAGATGAGGTCAACGGTCCGAACAATATAAAATATGTAAATACTACTACAAATACGACTTAGTCTAGTTTATTATGATGCCAGAGCCGTCAGTTAGTTTTCAATAGGTTCCCCTAAGCTAAGAGATTTGTGTTAAACTATGCTAATATTATTAACCAAATAAATAGCCAATTATCCGATATTTCAAACAAAATGGAGTTAAGATCTGGCGTCGAGATCTCCTTAATTCGCAGTTAAGCTGTCTAGATGTAACCGTAGGTTCTATGTAAACTGTTTCTTTTCACATACTTTTCGCCTGTGGAACTCTTTACCGGCTCCCTGCTTTTCAGCCAACTTTAATTTACAAAGTATTAAGTACAGTGTCAATCGCTATCTACTCTCCTTCTAATGGTATTTTTTAAGCGCAGCTTATGGTCAGTTAAGTGCCATATGTGATACACGTTTTGGGCGATCATGTCTCTTTCGAAGAGCAGAAGATTATCCTGGAGTAGGTTGCTATTGCTTTCTGCGGTAGACTGGTTGCTGACAAAGGCTATAGACCCTAATCTACCCTATTATTTGACTCATAGCTAGAGAGAGGCGATGTATTATTATGTAGTAATTAGTGGGGGATCAGTTTATTACTTCGTAACAATTGAAAAACGATCCCTTTTATGCCCAGTAGAAGCGTCAATCATCTTTTCAACGATTATATTCAGCCAGTTAAGTGCCATACGTAATACACACTTTGGGCGATCATGTCTCGAAAGAAACATGACTGACTAGGCAGAAGATTATCCCGCAGCAGGTTACCATTGTTTTTTATGGTAGACCGGTTGCTAGCCGAGGCTATAGAACCCAGTATGTCCTGTTATTTAAGCCATAACTGGAGGAAAAAGAGGGATTAATATCTTTCCCAAAGGTATTTGCGCGTAAGTGAATACAAGAAATCCAACTGGAATTCGAAGTATTTTGTGTGGTACAAATCTGAAAATATGTGGCACCAAGTGAGCATCAAACTCACGACTAAGTTGTAATGATTCAAGCGAAACAAGCTTGGTAACCATTACGCCATATAGAGGTGCCCAAAATATGGACATTTGCTTAGTGTACATTAGATGTGGCACAAGGCCTAAATGATGGGCCATTTTATCCTCAGTAGCATTCTGTAGAAGCATACTTTGGTTGTTTTAAGTCTTTCATTGTCCAGCATTTGCTGCTATATAGAAGAACGAACATTACACACCAGTCCAGTATTCATTTCTTTGTTTCCAACGAGATGTTCCTGTTTCCTTTCATACTAATCAGCTTTTGAAATGCGTCTTTGGCCATCCCAATAAACCTTCGGATCTCAGTGGCACTTTCCTGTTAGAACACTTCCCAGGTGTTTAAATTTGTGCTCCTGTTAGATATTAGTATCTCTCAGTTGTACTATACATCATAAACGCTTTGGGCGATCATGTCTTGAAAGAAACATGACGGAAGATCATCCCGTAGTAGGTTGCAATTTATTTCTGCGGTAGACTGGTTGCCAGCCAAAGCTATAGAACCCAATCTGTTCTATTATTTAACCCATAACTGGAGGGAGAAGAGATGAATTATATTATCACGTAGTAATTAGTGGGGTATCGGTTTATTACTTCATAACAATAAAAAACCGATCCCCCACTTTATGACCAGTAGAAGCCTTAATCATGATTCCAACTATTTTATTCAATCAGTCAATTAAGTGCCACACTTGATACACTCTTTGGGTGATCATGTCTCGAAAGAAACATGACGGACTGTGCAGAAGATTATCCCGAAGTAGCTTGTCATTGCTTTCTACGATAGACTGGTTGCCAGCCAAGGCTATAGAATACATTCTGTTCTATTACTTAGCAATAAATGGAGGGAAGAGGCGGGTTAATACCATTCCGAAGGGTTTTTGTGCGTAAGTGAATGCAAAGAATTCAACTGGAATTCGAACTCGGCACCCCGATTTGTCGTTCTGAGTCGATATCCATTGCACCACAACGTAAATCCGCTATTAATATACTCAACCTGTAATTGGCTAATTTAGTATTAAGCTTAAATTTATACAGTCGTTGCCCCAAGAATGAAAGATCATCATAACGATTGCCACAGAAATATTAAAAACAAAATAGAAAACAAAATGAGCCAACGTCACGTTTGTGGGAAAACGACTGGAGCTGAAATGCCAGGTTAGGACTGATCATATTACAAACCCCTCTTATTTTATCAAGAATCTAGAAATATATATAGCAGGAGCACCAGATGAAATAAATAAAAGAAAAAAAAAAGTTAATACTTGAATGTGCTTCACGACATTTATCCGTTTGCTTACTTAAATGGAATATCGCGCAAGACCGAATTTAGAGTGGTCGTCCCACGCGTACATGGAACTTGGAA
The DNA here is from genome assembly GCA_037127315.1 of Ascarosepion bandense. Taxonomy (NCBI): domain Eukaryota; kingdom Metazoa; phylum Mollusca; class Cephalopoda; order Sepiida; family Sepiidae; genus Ascarosepion; species Ascarosepion bandense. Next base: position 36,105 of record JBBBDQ010029920.1, read on the forward strand.
CAAGAATTACTCACAATCCCTCGGCATTTCCTATTTAAGGATACCCTAGGCACCAGAGAATAACCGAAACCCACTTCTTTAGGGTAAAAGCTGCCTGACGAATGCCCTTCCCCATTGCTGGTCATAATACTTCGTCTACCAATAATATTTACGATAGTGTTATCTTAAAATCTTTTGCTTTCTGGGCAATATTTTGTAATTCCTGTAAATTCTGAAAGAGCAAACTTTCTTTAAAAATATTGGAATCGTAACTTGAAAACACCAACGGCAGTCTTTTTTCGTATTTAATATTGTAAAAAATGTTAGTTTTTTTCGGCATGTATTTTGACGACTCAATAATGATTATGAGTTAATATGCTTATAAGATGGATTTTTATTTGATTCCCTTCAAATCTGAAGTGGAACTCATACATAAGACCAACTGCTAAAGATTGTAGAGGCCTAGGTGATGCTTGTTAAATTAGCCTTGTGCCAAACACAACCGAAGTCCACACAACTTAAAAAATCTCAAGGTTTAATGAATGGTTGGAAGAATAAATGCGTTTTCTTTGTAAAATAAGTTGAATTTTATTAATAGAACTGAATACTATATCATGAATTTGTAATATAAGTGATATTTTGTTAACAGAACTTTATTGTAAGAAGAAAAATAAAATATTCATAGCGAAAATGCATGTAGTTAATTATTTTGTATGAATGAAATGTTCAAATAGAAAACTGCACGTGATTAAATGTTCCAGGCAGATAATAGTAGAATGTATGTATGTAAAACAAATGAATCAGTCTCAGTCAGTTAAGTGCCTTACGTTATACACACATGGATGATCATGTCTCATAAGAGACATTACTGACCGGGCAGAAGATTATCCCGTTGTAAGTTGCCATTACTTTCTGCGGTAGACTGGTTGACAGCCAAGGCTATAGAACCAAATCTGTCCTGCTATTTAAACCATAATTGGAGAGAAGAAACGGATTAATACTTTTCCCAAGGGTATTTGCGCGTAAGTGAATGCAAGGAATTCAGCTGTAATTCAAAACTTAACTAATAAAGTCTTTTCTGCTAGGTTGTCGACAGGATGAGAAAGAAGCTGAAACAAATAAAGAAATTGTACTGAGTGATCTTTAGTTTTACGAGTCACTTGAAGATGTAATGTTGTTGTTTTCTTTCGCGGCTTGGAGTGAAAACGAAGAAAGGAAAATTGGAAGAAGAGGTAGAATGAGTATATGTCGATGCAACATGACCTTGGCTTGAAGTTTCTTTCTTACATTACAACGAGATGCTATCAGATACCGCTCCCATTCTGACTAACCGGCGGAACGTGGTTAAATAGTGGATTTTTGTCATGTGACCGACTCCAGTAAGCACTTTCATTCTTTAGGTGTGAAAAAAAAATTGACTGGCGTCATACATCAATTTTCTATTTCTTATCCAATCAGAATCCATAATTTTACTTTTCTCACTGACTTGTGAAATTTGCCTTAGTCTGAGTTTTCCAAAATGTTTTAGTCATTTACTTTTTGCATTTTAGTGAATTGATGTGCGATATAGGATTTGTATTCTATAATATGCAGAAAAAGGAGCAGATCTTATTCTATTAATCTAGAAAATACCTGACACATACCACACTTTATCTTTACAAGAATTTTTTTTATCATTTTTAATCGGGGCTTATTAACGATTCTTTTTTGAGATATCTGACGGTAGTACAGATCAGAGCTGGGAGAAGAGACTCTTCTATTTTCTGATGGCAATAGTTAAAAAGTTAAGCCGTTTCAATTGAAATAACACTGAAGATTTTTCGCGATGCTAGCTGCTTTTTTTTAATCATGTCACCATAAAGTTGTTACTGAGCGTGTAAGCATATGAGCAAAGGAAGGAAACATTACCAAGAAGAGAGAACGGTTGACATTGCATTTAGATTCTTGAAGATCAAAGATGACTGTGAATCAAAAGGGTGGAAGAGAGTTCCACAAGCAAGAAATGACATTTTTGCTAAGTTTGAAGATTGATTATAACCTATGCACATAAAATAAATATGTTAGAAGGAATTTTTATTAATCCGATGATTTTTTTAATCACTTTAAATGTTATTAACATCCGTTTATGTATTAAGCAGTATATTTATTTATTTTCACCTACCGGCCTGAAGGTTCGGGAAATCTGATTAAAGAAAAATGTGTGCTATTCGGCAGGAATCGAACTTGCGTTTCTCAGGGTAGAAGAAGCTATCGTTGAGTCCAGTTCACCTTACTGCTTGTCCATGAAGAGTGCCAATTCTTTTTTAATAAAATTTTTGTTACATTCAGGCCGGTAGGAGAAAAATAAAGATACACTTTCAAATTTTGATTACTAAAAATCCATTCTAAAATTCTCTTTAGGTTTAGATATGAAATTGAGCAGATATGGAAAAAAATCGCGATATCTATGAAATGATGAGTTTAAGATGAAAAGCAGTAAATTGGCTTCGCCTGATCTTCTGTCTCTTCGTGTTAAGCGGTAAGGGCCACTGGACTAAACGGTGGCTCCATTTTACTTTAAGAAATTCAGGTTTGATTCGTGCGTTTAATAAGATTTCTCAAGCAGTTTCTGGTAATTAAAAATAGTTAAATAAATATACTGTTTAATATCAAAATGGAGCTCCTATTTAAATACAAGTTACCACTATTAATAACGGTTATATATATATATATATATATATATATATATATATATATATATATACTACCGGACATCATTATTAGGCCACCTCAGTTTTTTAAAAAATGCTGTATTTCGTACCATTTTTAGTATTTATTGCCAAATGAATAATTCTAAATGAAAATACGCTGGTACTTTTGTTATTATTACTTATAGCGACAATTTACCCATTGCTGCCTGTAGATTCTCCCTCTCTCTCTGTCTCTCTCTCTCTGTCTCCATATATATATATATATATATATATATATATATATATATATATATATATATAGACACTAACGGCCATAATTATTAGGCTACCCCAGTAAAATATAAATGATGTATTTCATACTATTTTTTAGTATTTATGGCCAAGTGGATAATTCTAAATGAAAATAGAATGGTTCTTTTGTTATTATTACCAATATGAAGAAGAGACTAGTATAGGGAAGAGAGCACAAAACTGGACACTAGAACAGTTCATTTGGTTCACATGTTATTGTGCAGTTTTAACAAAAGAACCATTCTATTTTCATTTAGAATTATCCACTTGATAATAAATACTAAAAAATAGTATGAAATACATCATTTTCTTAAAAAAAAAACTGGGGTTGCCTAATAATTAATAATATTAATAATAAGTAGTGTATATACAATTAATGTGGAGGGATTTTTCACTTAAGTGAGCTGTGTTGTTTCAGTAATGTCTGCTTCGACCTTTCGAGAAGGCATTACTGTGAGCGTCACCCGTTCTGCTGAAAAATCAAAACCCCTGAAAAGTGAAGACATCACAATCATACCTTCACGAAACTTCGAAATTAATAAATTTGAATCTGTTTAATACACACACACGCACACACAAACAAGCACACACACATAAATATATATATGAAATTTGATGCATATATTTTTAATTATTCTACTAGCAAGGTTGTAAAGTTACTAAGACGCGAACGGCCACTGCACATGAGAAAGGACATTGTCATGTGGAATGATCAATAGCAGAACAAGAATTAAGAAGACAAAAGATAACGATTAACTTTTCATTTCAAATTCTGAAGATCAAAAGTTGACTAAAAAGCAAGAGGTCGGAAGTGAGAGGTGAGGGAGAAGGAACTGTTAGCATAGAACTTGCGGTTGGATATAACCATTTCAAACTGTAAAATGATGAAGCCTAGCCGCGTATTTAGTACTGCGCTTAACTTCATATATAAATCTA